>KQ992381.1:148572-164547 GCA_001598015.1 Dorcoceras hygrometricum
TGTTGGTGCACTGTGTAATCAATGTATTTTTGCAACAGCGCTGTAGTCGCACCAACGTCCTCTCGTCTACTCGTCCACCTTCTTCAATGGCGCTTCTCGAATATAAGCTCTGTTTGAATTTAGCCGTTAGATAGATTCCAAAAATGTTCTGCGCTTGATACGGCTAATTTGTCTTCTTTCCATATGCGTGCAAACATCCTCTGTATATTGTACTATTTCCCAGAATAGTACAAATCTTGTTCCCTTGAATTGAGGCAATTTGCACGACTTAATCTCAGCCATTGATTTTTTCCATCTTGAGCGTTTTTGCCATTTGAATTGCGCTCAGCAGTTGACATCCAACTCTCGTAAATCGTCAACTGCTTCGCTGCTGATTCATGTCTACTGCTGTTTTGCGCTTCTGCTGAATTCTATCTACTGGATTCATCATCTTGCATAGCAACAGCAGGTTCATAGAAACTCTCGACTGGATGAGCTGTTGCTTGCGTCTGGTTGCCCAGCTTCGCTACTTTTGCTTTTCTTGCGTCTGGATACCATGTCGACTGGATATACAAAAGTAATGATGCTTGCGACTGGATCCACTGTAGGTTGCG
Source organism: Dorcoceras hygrometricum (assembly GCA_001598015.1). NCBI lineage: Eukaryota > Viridiplantae > Streptophyta > Magnoliopsida > Lamiales > Gesneriaceae > Dorcoceras > Dorcoceras hygrometricum. The sequence continues at coordinate 149,166 of KQ992381.1, forward strand.
ACTGGATCTTGCGACTGGTTATCAACGCAAAGAGCATCTGCTGAATATTTAGTGCGAGAGCAAAACGCTGTCGTATAAACTTATGTAAACGACATCGTTTTGCTATCGCTATCTCCAAATATCATCTGCTGGTGAACAGTAGCTTGCGACTGGATTTCCTTCTCTACGACGTCGCTTCTCTCTTGCGTCTGGATGTACAAGCTACCTGCTGGTATCTTGCGACTGCTGGACTCAAACCATCTGCTGATTGTGATGACGTCACCGATGACGTCATCAACGCTAAACCATCTGCTGATCCTTCAGCACGACGTCGCTTCATCTTTTACGCTTCTCTTCATCTGCTGAATGCCAACTGCTGATTGTGATGACATCACTGCTGATGTCATCACAGCTGATTCCATATCTTGCGCATCTACTCAACTGCTGATTACTTCCTGCTGATCACTGTAGCTTCCTGCTGAATGATGACGTTACTGATGATGTCATCTACGCTTAGCGCTCCAGCTGATCTTTATCGTTCCAGCTCCAGCTTGCGATTCTTCTTAGCTTCTTGAAAAGCGACTGTCAATAGATTCATCAACAGTACTTATAATCGCGACTGCTAACAGATTCGTCAACAGTAACTTGCGCCTGGATTCTTCTTCTTCAATCTATTTCTCCAGCAGACTTCTCAATAATTGTTCCAGCTGATTCAACTTGGCCTACGCCTGATTACGAACAACTGTTTTAACTTTGGACGTCTCCATTGCTAATCCAGCTGCCGATACTATGAACACCAAACCAACTGCTGAATCTTTATATTGTGAACCATCGGCTGGACAAATATAGCTGCTTCTCTTCTTTGCGCAATATGCTTCTTCCTGCTGATATTCTTCTACGTTCCTAAATCCTGTACACTTAAGTAGAATTGTTATAAACACAGTAACAGGTTTTGTGTAATTCAAAACTTAATCAGGATCTGTCAAAACATATCCATCATTGATCAAGGAAAAAATTTAGTTTGTGGACCCCAGAGCGTCAACACAGTTTTGATAGTTTCAAGCAAGTGTTGATAGAACCCCTGTTTTAATACTGCCATCTGGAAGAAGGAATTACGCTATTTTCTTGGATGCAACAAAGGCGGGTTAGGCTGCTGTCGTATGCAATATAAGAAGATTATTGCCTAAGCTTCTAGACAACTGAAGATTTACAAGAAGAGCTACCCTACGTATGATCTATAACTGGCAGCAGTGGCGTTCGTAGTAAAGAATTTGAGGTACTACCTCAAGTATTTCTTCACTAGCAGGAGTTCAACACGAGGCAAGGAAGATATCTAGAGCTGATAAGAGACTCCGATTGCATCATTAGTTAACATGCAGGTGATGTTAACATAGTAGCAGAGGCGGTAAGTAGAAAAGGCATTAGGATTAGCTCAACTTTCAGTTCAAAGACAGTTAGTTAAAGAAATTGAGAGTTTTGAACTGAAGGTGGTGACGCAGAAGTCTGCTGCGAAGTTAGCTGTCCTTACCATCCAGTCTATGTTAAGAGATCGACTTAGAGAAGCGCAATCAAGTGACGATTAACTACTCAGATGAAAGAAACAAAACAAACAGAGTAGAAAAAGGGCTATGATGATAGCCATCTCCGCGAGCTGATACAGCTTACGCCCTATCTGACTGATGAAGGAGAAACAGAGATGATTCATCTTAGAGAAAAACGAGGCTTGAGGAATAGGAGTAACCCCACGATAAAGATTCATTGAGCAAATCTTTCAGAAAGAGAAGCAAAATAAGAAGCCGAGACGGATGTGCAAAGTTGATACCCAGATCTGTATCAGTAAGCAAAATTGGAGGATGAAATTTCTTTAAGGGGGGTAGATTGTAACGACCAGGAAATCCATACAATGATAGATCTAAATTTTGAAGGGTTTAATGTTATAATATCAGTACCCTTATTCAAAGATTCAGTTTTTGTCCAAGCTGAATTTTTAGATTAGAGCAGGAACTCGGTTCGTAGGAGTTGGCCGATCGAATATTAACAAGCACGGTTTAGCCTATTTTAAATTCGGTTCGATTTATGCCTGCTTGTGTACGAAACGGTGCTTTCAAAGATATTTTCTAAAAAATTGTGAGCTCGTGCTATTTGTTTTCCTTTAAATACACGTATCATCACTTTTCACACCACAATCAAAATCTTTCAAAAGAATTTCCATTTTAAAGCGGTGAAAAGCTCTCCACCAATCGACCAAAACTTCAATTCTTTCAATAATTTTTGGATCGTGCCTGTAAGTTATTCAACGTCGGAGGATTTATGTTAGATGTGTTCAGTAGTTGAGACAACTAACTCTGATTCTTGCTATACTTCATATATTGAATTCTTCTTGTCTGTGTGTGCTAGTTTTAAATGTTTGAGAAATGATTTTAAAGTTTTTCAAACATAGAGTTGAGATCATGTTGATTTCTTGAGAAAGTATTGGTTTGCTGAAGTTTTGATTCAGAAAAGTTTTGTTATAAAATGTTTTATGATATTTGTTCCTGTTTCTGCCTGAGTTTTCTATGATGTTCAACAAGCATCTTACAAGCAGCTTAAACGTCCTTGTTTTTGGAATTTTTCTTAGATATTTTCGATTACTTCAGACTAAGGAAATCTTCCAAGCTGTTAGTTATTATTGAGCTATGTTCGTGATCTGCTTATTTTTCTCGAGCTGATATTTAAGTACCCGATCTGATTTCATTGTCCAGTCCGCTCGTGATCTGATTTCATTTTCCAATACATTTGCGATTTGATTTCATTGTCTAGTACTCTTGCGATATGATTTCATTGTACAGTCTGCTCGCAATCTGATTTTTCGGTCTGAGTTGACTTTATTTGACCAAACAACCTAGAGCTGATTTTTTGTTCTGAACCAGTACGCTCGCGTGCTGTTCATACTCCGAGCTGATTCAGCTCAGGTCCATTCTGGACTGATACAATAACTTCAAGTGTAATTATCCGTTTCTTTAGCTTTGATTCGAAAGTATTACTCCAATTCGTTCACAGTTATACCCATTTCAAGAGATTGTTCATCAGCTTAGAGCTCTGCTGTTCATAATTTGTTTCTATACCCTGAGATGATTCAAGTTTCCTTCTTTGATTGAACTCCGATGAGCTCCCAATAGCTTCCAAACATCAAAAGAGTTTTTAAAATAGCAAACCGTATTTGAAAACGATCTGTTTTAGATCAGATAGAGAGTTTTACAGAAAAGCAGAAAGAAAACAAAGATTTATCAAAAGTTCAAAGGAAGTTTATTTCAAAAGCTTTGTGATTTGTGATGAATACAGATGGTCAACAGAGGATGTGTGGTAACTGATCGATGGATCGGAGTGCCCTGTCAATAGAGGGTGTGCCGTAATTGACGGATCGAAGTGCCTTGTCAACAGAGCTAAAGATTAGGGCGTGTGGAAAATGGCAAAAGGGTCGTTGGGTCCCGCTCCATCTGGAACTAGTTAAGCTTGATCAAGTGAATAGAGGACCTAAAGAAAAGCTTTCGTACACACCACCATAGAAAATGAGGAATAATGTGGGTTCTTATATAACTGAGTATTCAAAAGATAAAGTTACTTTCTTTACAGATTAAAGTTTACAGCTTAAGTTTTAAACATTTTTAAAATGTTTTGAGCGTGTGCAGTTTATTCTTTCTAAGTTCTCAGTTCCTCAGTTTACCAGTTTACACTATTTAGTTATTCAACTTTCGAGTTGTTCAACTTTCGAGCTCTATCAGTTTACGAGCTTTCAGTTACAGCAAAAGTTATTGTTATGCATGTATTTACTGCCTTCATTATATCTATATTTTCTTTCTGAGCCTCTAAGATCACTTGTTTCTAAGTGCAGGTGATCAGGTTTAGAAGTTGCTGGTTGGTGCGAGCTGGATCAGATTGGGGATGTTTATCGTGGAACCTATGTTTTCGCGCTAACCAGATTTCATAGTTTTTTTTTAATGAGTTAATTCAGTTTATACCGAATTTGTATCAATTATGTCATATAAAGTTCTTTGTAAACTGAACGAATTATTGTGCAAGGTTTAATCCAGTTTTCGCATATCCTAAAAGCCTTGAGTTCTTTTCTTTCCAATCGTGATCTGAATTTCCCTTTCAGTTCGTATAGAACTTATATAAGATATTTCATAAGTGTCTGCAACCTGAATGCAATCAATTTGTAATTGTTATTTTGATTTCCGCATAGTTTATAAGTTTTGAGCTGTTGCTAAGTTCGAAATCTGAAATTTCTATAATATTGCAGTTTAGCCAAGAAGCATTTGGTTAGCTGTCTTTTGACCGAGTGAAAATTTTGAGTATTATTCAATTTTAACCTTCAATTTGTTTTAATTTCAATTTGATAAACGTGGTAGTTACAGCACGTAACATCACATAGCACATATTCATACTCTACGAAAGCTGTAAGTTACCAGTTCCGATCCGTACCTCAATTCCCGACTATTAGTACCTCAAAAAGCGTGTAAGAAGGGCAGAACACCAACACGAGATAGCTCACGCACTGAAACACTCAGCTCTGGCCAGTCGTCCTCTGCTTCCCCAGCTCTCGTGGAGAAATCTTGACAGAGACGCTCAATCGACCACCAATCTACGACCTTCTCAACGATACAAAATCAGCTCGAGATAGGCTAAAACTAAAATAGAGTCGGAACTAAAAGCTCAACCCAACTCAAACCTACACTCCAACTACGATTTCTTGTTTTAATCAAGTCTAAGAACGAAAACTAACACTTGCCCAAAGTCGCTACCTGAACCAAAGAACAATTCATCGGAAATTGTGAAAAGTCATACGCCTCGACTATCATCGCCCTCACCCTTCCATCTAACCAACTACTCCAATATTGGTAGGGAAAGAATAGCTAGAAGAAAGGAACTCAAAGATATCAACCTTGCTCCAAGCTGTGTCGTCTACCTTCGACTATCGGAGAAGATAAGGTTCAGCGAATAGTAAATAGGGTTTCGCGACAGGGTAACAGCTCAACTCTCAAAGTGAACAAAAATATCTAAGTGTCGGGAACAATTGACTAACACTAAGTCAAGTCTAAGTATGTACTGTTGGCACAGCGGCGGATCCGGATCCCGCTCCCTGGATGCAGCGGAAGTTTTAAAATTTTGAGCCCGGGAATGGTCAATACACCTAAACAATAATCTAACATTCATAGGATGTTTAGAAAGTTATCTTGCTGGCGTCTAGGCGCCTGGCTCCGACCAATTCCACGAGAGAAATGGAACTTCAACGGTTGAACGGTTGGATCGACGCCTAATCCGGTCCACGACCAGAATCTCAACTCCTTTGCCGGTTTGCACTAGAAAACTGACGAAAATTTCACGGACGGAATCTCCTCGCCGAGATGGTCGGAACATCCGACGGATGCGGCGGCGAGGGAAGAAGGGATAGGGGAGGAGTTTGCTAATAGCTTTTGGTGTTTTTCTTTCACACTATTGAAAGTGTCTCCTCATTGCCATATTTATAGATTGGGGGATAGAGTTTGATTTGAACAAAACAGTGAACATTCGGTTCAACTCAAATAGTGAACATTCGGTTCAAAACATTCGGTTCAAGTCGAACTGTGAACATTCGTTTCGACTCCCTCGAATTTGGTCTCATCATAATCCCGATCGATGATCAGATATCACTGATGTGCTCAATTTACAAAACTGATCATTATGATGCAAAATCAAATTTTCGGACAACTAAATCCATATATGAGAGGTTTACTCTCATTAGCTAAATATGGAAGTCCTACTCCCTTAGCTACTTTTAGAAAGTCATACTCCCAACCTTCCTCCTATTATACTCAACACTTTGAGTACCATATCCGTACAGGAATTGGGAAACCAGTACTTGTGTTACCCTTTATGGTTCAGGGATACAACTAGTAGTGGGCACACAATATTTGTGACTCCAAAAACATAATTTTGGACTTAACCATCGAATCATGGTAAAGAGTTTAGCAACATCGTCCCATGATCCACTAGGTATCACTGATAGTGCCTGCAAGAACCAGTCGGTCATGGTTAGTGTACAGTACAGTTCTTTCAACTCAAATATCCCGATCAGATCAACGACCATTTCTAAATCGAGAGTCGCTAGAGATCCGATAGCTATGCATACATCTTGGAGATCAAATAGTGATATCGCATGTGTTACTAGGCAAACCCATTTACCTAAAACACATCTAGTACTCTGGCCAGAGATTTGTTACACTATTATCTCCTCAGATAGCATAGGATATCCACGCACAAGGCCGAACGGTGAATCCTCGACAACGAAGCATCGACTTCTACATGCATCGGGACCTCACCCAACCCCGCCACCTGATGACCCCAACTGAGTCGGTAAACGGGTCAAAGTGAGGCACCTATCATGTAGAGTCTCAATGACGTTCCGAGTAATAAGGACTAATCTATACCACCAAGACCTCGGACTTAATCCACTGGACAAATGATAACCACTTGGAAAGTCCGAACGAGGTTAGTTCGATAGATCACCAGGTCACTATCCATCCGCATACTCATAACATCACTAAGTTCACTACCAATGAAACGTGATATTTCGCATCGCAGATGCTAGTCTCAAGCTCGGGAGGCCATTATCCTCTTTTGGACGGCCCAATCGACTAGGAACTAGTTTAGAATACACAGTGACTATTAAATGTGTTTCATAATAGCCATAAAATCCACTATCACATCTAACATACACTATAGTGCCTTCAAGATCTTTATCCAACAATTGTAATCATAATAATGACGACAAATAATGCCATAAAAAGAATGCAAATTTCATAAATAAAGATCGTTATACAAAGAGTCAACAAGAACTCACACCATAATAATGACGACAAATAATGCCATAAAAAGAATGCAAATTTCATAAATAAAGATCGTTATACAAAGAGTCAACAAGAACTCACACGCCATAAGTTGGCTAGTTGGGCACCTACTCTAACAATATCCCACTTACCCTAAAGCCAACTACTCATCAGACGTAGTCCCATTGCTTCGCGATGTTTTTCAAACAATGGTCCTGGCAAGCGCTTCGTATGTGGATCAACAATGTTGTTTATAGAGGTGACTCTCTCAACTACTATGTCACCTCTAGCCACAATATCACGGATTATGTGGTATTTTCTCAGTATATGTTTGGATCTTTGGTAAGACCTAGATTCATTTGCTTGCGCAACGGAACCCGTGTTGTCATAGTACACCAGGATTGGACCAACTCCTTCAGGAATCACGCCCAACTCTTGGACGAAATTGCTCATCCAAACCGCCTATTTAGCAGCAGCTGATGCTGCAATGTACTCAGCCTCAGTGGTTGAATCCGCGATGGTGTCTTGCTTGGAACTCTTCCAAGAGACAGCACCACCATTGAGCATGAATACAAATCCAGAGGTTGACTTCGATCATCCACATCGTATTGGAATCTAGAATCAGTGTAGCCTTCCAATTTCAGTTCACCACCCCCATAGACCATAAACATATTTTTAGTCCTTCGTAAGTACTTAATAAAATCTTTCACAGCCTTCCAATGCATTTGGCCGGGGTTGGCTTGGTAGCGGCTCGTGACACTCAGAGCATATGCAACATCCGGTCTATTCGAGATCATACCGTACATTACTACCTAGGGTCGAGGCATATGGCACACATGTCATACTCTCTATCTCCTCATCAGTCTTCGAACACATATACATAGATAGAGTGACCCGTGGCACATAGGTAGGTGTCCTCTCTTGGACTCTTCCATAGAGAACCTCTTAAGTATGGTATCGATGTAGGTCTCTTGGGTGAGTCCGAGCATCCTTTTCGATCTATCTCTATAGATCTGTATTACCAGAATATAGGATGCTTCACCCATGTCCTTCATCAAAAATCAACTAGACAACCATATTTACTGACTGCAGCATTCCTACACGAGGCATATGGCACACATGTCATACTCTCTATCTCCTCATCAGTCTTCGAACACATATACATAGATAGAGTGACCCGTGGCACATAGGTAGGTGTCCTCTCTTGGACTCTTCCATAGAGAACCTCTTAAGTATGGTATCGATGTAGGTCTCTTGGGTGAGTCCGAGCATCCTTTTCGATCTATCTCTATAGATCTGTATTACCAGAATATAGGATGCTTCACCCATGTCCTTCATCAAAAATCAACTAGACAACCATATTTTACTTGACTGCAGCATTCCTACATCATTCCCAATTAGTAGAATGTCATCAACATAAAGTACAAGGAATGTCACAGCATTCTTAACTACCTTCTTATACACACATGACTCCTCGGGATTATTGATGAAACCAAATTATTTAATTGTTTCATTCAAATCTCAGGTTCCAACTTCTCGATGCTTGCTTGAGACCGTAGATCGATCTCTGAAGTTTGCATACTTTATGCTCACTTCCTACAGATGTGAAACCCTCAGGCTGCGTCATATAGATCTCTTCCTTAATGTTTCCATTTAGGAACGGAGTTTTTACATCCATTTGTCATATCTCATAGTCGTACCATGCGGCTATGGCTAGCAGGATTCTAATTGACTTGAACATTGCAACTGGTGAAAAGGTTTCATCATAGTCAACACCTTGTCTTTGAGTGTAACCTTTTGCGACCAGTCGCCCTTGTAGGTCAGTACCTTACCTTCAGGCCCAAGTTTTCTCTTGTATATCCATTTGCAACCAATACGAACTATTCCTTTAGGAGGATTCACAAGAGTCCAAACTTAGTTCGAATGCATTGAGTCAACTCAGATTGCATTGCTTCAAGCCACAAATTAGAATCAGCATCGGAAATTGCCTCCTTGAAGGTTCTTGGATCACATCCAACAGTTTGATCACTTTGATCCCATTCAAGCAGGAAACCATATCTAGCAGGAGCTCTAGGAACCCTTTCAGATCTCCTAGGTGTTTCCATATCAAGGATTGGCTCTTGAGGTGCGGGAGATTCACTTGGTACTTCAGTTGGATCTCGAACTTCTTCGAGTTCTACTATCTTGCATTTTCTATCAAGTAGAAATTCCTTTTCCAGAAAGGTGACATTTCTAGAAACAACACTTTTTTTTCAATGGGATAGTAAAGACAGTATCCAGTAGAATTCTTCGGATACCCAATTCCAGCTTATCTCCCACTGTCTCTCACGTAAGCAGGACATCCCCAAATCTACAAGTACGAGTACTTGGGTGGTTTGCCCATCCAAATCTCATATGAAGTTTTATCCACTGCCTTGGTGTGGACATTGTTCAACAACATTACTGACGTTTCGAGCGCATAGTCCCAAAACGAGGTAGGAAGTTCAGTGAAGCTCATCATAGATCGAACCATGTCCATCAAGATTCGTTTACGACGCTCCGCTACACCATTTAGTTTTGGTGTGGCCGGAGTGGTCCACTGTGATAGAAGCTCATTCTCTTTAAGATAGTCTTGAAATTCGGCATTCAAATATTCTCCACCTCGATCGGATCGAAGTGTTTTAAGACCTTTTCCCAATTGATTTTCTACTTCAGCCTTGAATTCCTTGAACTTTTCAAAGGATTCAGACTTGTGCTTCATTAAGTACAAGTACCCATACCTAGAGTGATCATCGGTAAAGGTGATGAAGTAGGTGTGACCGGACTTAGTACCAATGCTAAGTGGGCCACACACATCAGTATGGATCAAATCCAATAGACCTTGAACACGTTCAGGCTTACCCGTGAAGGGCAATTTTGTCATTTTTCCTTTGAGACAGGATTCACAAGTTGTTAATGAGTTAATATCAGACATATTAAACATGTCGCTCCTAATCAACTTATTCATCCTATTTCAGGAAATATGACCTAGCCTAGCATGCCAAAGTTGTGCCGGGTTCAGATTATCGTTATTCCTTTTTATTGTTGTTTTGTGTGTTTCCACATCGCGAGTTGAAACTTCTTTCAATTTTAAGGCGCATAGATCGTTTTCACGTTCCCCAATTCCAATTAAACATTCTTTCTTGTAAATATTGCAAATCGAATTGGCAAAATGATAAGAATATCCATCACTATCAAGTATAGAAACGGAAATAATGTTCTTTATTAATTCGGGAACAAATAAAACGTTTCTCAACAACAACTTAAAATTTGAATTAAGAAATAAATATACATCTCCTACAGCTATGGCGGCAACCCTTGCTCCGTTTCCAAGCCATAAGTGGGTCTCACACTCCCTAAGACGTCGACTTCTTTTCATTACCTGCAAGTCATTGCAGATATGAGATCCACATCCGGTATCAAGTACCCAAGAAGTCGAGTTAAGAGGAATGTTTATTTAAATGTAGAACATACCTTTTGCAGTTCATAACTGCTCGAGATAATCCTTACAGTTCCTCCTCCAGTGCCCAGGCTTTTGGTAATGGTGGCAAACATCTTCAGATTTGTTCGACTTTGAGGCCCTTGCCTTGGGCTTCTTGGTGGGCTTTCCCTCCTTCGCAGGGGCAGATCGCTTCTTACCCTTGCATTTGGGCCCTTCTTCGTAGAGGAAGAAGAGCCCAAAAGGAGGACTGGCTTGTCCTTCTTTATCGTCCCCTCAAACACGACAAGCATGTTTACCACCTCTTCAAGGGTGGCTTCCAGCTTGTTCATGTTGAAGTTGACCACAAAGGGGTCGAACGCAGCAGGGAGGGAGAGGAGAAGCAGATCCATAGACAACTCATGTGGAAGCGTGATATCAAGGCCCACTAGCTTTTCAATGAACCCAATCATACGGACTCATGCTCACGGACCGAAGTCCCCTCGCGCATGTGACTCGTCATGAGATCCTTGACAGTAGTGAATCTCTCAGTCCGAGAGTTCTCTCCATACAGCTCTTTGAGATGAAGGTGTATGCCAGCAGCATACTTCGTCTTCTCAAACCGTCGCTGCAATTCGTTGGACATAGATGCTATCATATAGCATCGTGCCTTAAGCCCATCATCCCACCATTTTTCCAATTTTGCCATCTCCTCAGGACTGGCATTGGCAGGGGCTTCCTTCGGAGGGCTCTTGTCAGGCCTCGTGCTAATTAACAAAGATTAGCAGCACAATTAAGCACATAAACGCGGAAGCATAAAACAGGGCTAAAATTTTCGAAATAAAGTTGGGCCTGAACCAAATCATATCTTCAAAATAGTCATAATCAAAATACGAGTTATCAAAACTCATACATCAACAGGTAATTTCAAATCAAATCAACAACGATCCCCCAAATACATGTAACCTCAGGGCATCCCCTGGATCAATATTAATGACTGGGACTCAAGGAAATGGGGATCGACCAGCTGGGGTTCCAGTCTGTCCAGTTTGGTTACCTGAAGATCCTGCAACTGGGCACACAGACCCAAACAACACAAAAGCAGGAAAAGAATATGAGGTCAAGTCTCAGTACGAATGAGCACTAATATAACAGCAAATCATAAACATGGAGTATTCTAAGTCATGAATGCATGTGGTTGTCAAAGGAAATCGGTCATCAAGGCCTGCTAATCAGCTGGCAGTAATCTCAGTCAAGCCTCTATACTTGCACAGTGTATCAACCGGGGAAATCATCAGTACGTGATCTTCAGGCCCGTCAGCCATCACAGCTCGGTGGTATTCAGACACAACCAATCAGTCGGTCACCACTCCGATGATAGCGTTGTACCTTTCAGGCACGACACATCTGTCTGCCGGTTACAACGTGGCTCTATCTCAGGTTCTCAATCGATCCATGGCTCAATATGTATGCTTGAATGCCATGTAATTCAAATCTGATTTCAACATGCATATAATACGTAAGCAGCACATATCAATTCAATCAAGCTGTCACGTAAACACAGAAATCACATAGCACAGATTTCATGCCTCAAATACTAGCACGCTATGTCTAAGCTGTTAGCAAAAGCTCAACTCGTACCTCTGCACTCAATTTCTACCTCAACAGATCTTACTCAGGCACGGCAGCTTCAACCGCTCAAACTTGCTACCTCGCTGGTCATGTCCAACACAGTCGGGAGCTCAAATCTGTTAAGGCACCTCATATCTCAGTTCACAGCTGAATTTCTAACTTACTGCCTACGGTCAAGAACTCAAATCTGGTTCTACCTATCAAAGCAGCTTCTAACAGCTAGAACTAAGCTCAAAACAACAAGGAACACTTACCCAGAAGCTTACACGGTCAGTATAAAGCTCTACTCAACTGTCGCGGGAACCTACGAACTCACAGCTTCTTCGTGCTCCCTCTCCATCGTCGACTCAAGCCACCTAATTGGTATCAATCAAAAGAGCTACTCAAGATGAGCTCAGCGCCACCAATCTCGCTCCAAACAACGGCGGAAATCGTCGCCAATTTACCGAAGAAGGGTTCGAATAAACAATAATTATCGAGGGTTTACTGGAGAAACGAGGAGGAATATCGGGTTCAAAATACGCTAAGTGTTGAGCAGCACTTGGTATATATAAATCCTCGAATCACTACTGAACAAACAGTTCAGATCTCTGCTTAAACTAAGGCAAAAGTTCTCTCAAATCTGGGTCCAGATTTCGCTCTCTGCTGAAACAATTTAAACATCCCAACGCCCTTCTAACTCATATAGCAAACGTCGTCGCGCCAAATAACCTAAACGACGTAGCATAGCTCCAACAGCTGAAACAGATATCTTACACTAGCAACAACTGAACTACGTTAACAACACCAGTGGTCAACTCAGTTGTGTTGACTACCACGTGGCACCTTCTCGCACACGCACGCTAACGCTAACAGCTGCTTCTCGCTAAACCCTCGCTGCTGCGTTAACTAGCGTTGACATCTGATTACGTCACTGCTGATTACCAACAACTGAATGCTCTCTATCTCCCTCAAAAGAGCGCTGCTGACAGATTTCCTCCCAGCGATGATACTCAAGTCTGAATTACCACTGGAATCATTTCCCGATAGGAAAATTCAACTACTGAACTCCAAATTCAACGCTGATTTCACCCGATAACCAGCAACTCACAGCTGATCAACTCTATGCCAAATCTGAACACCCAGCAAATCACAATTTCCGTGACCAATCTTAGTCCAAAAGCTGATTAGCCACTAAATCATACTTAACAGATTTCTAGTCCTCACACTCTCCCTCACTAGAAATCGATTTCGTCCTCGGAATCAGTTAAGTCACCAAATCAAAATCACAACAGCAAGATAGCTTATTCACGACACAGTATACTAGACACCATTCCTAATATACGCATTCCATACTGTCTAGTAAAACTCAATACTAAACAGAATCTCATTTCAGCAGCAAAATCACTCAAATCACGAAATCAATCAAGCTAGAAGTTACCTGAATCGTTTCTGTCATAGCTCAACAGATGAGGCCACTCTTGTCTCATCTTTTCCTCAACTTCCCAGGTAGCTTCTTCACGCCCATGCTTGCTCCATTGGACCATCACCAACGATATAACCTTATTCCTCAGCTTCTTCTCCTTCTTGTCCAAAATCTTCACTGGATATTCAACATAGCTCATGGTCTGGTCCAGCTCTACTTCATCAGTCCTCAGCACATGGGATGGATCTGGCTCATTTTCTCAACATTGACACATGAAACACATCATGCATCACTGCTAACTCATCAGGCAGCTTCAATCTATAAGCCAACTGTCCAATCCATTCAACAATCTCAAATGGACCAACGAATCTAGGAGCTAACTTACCCTTGAATCTGAACCTCATCACGCTTCTGAAAGGAGAAATCTTAAGGAATACACGATCACCAACCTAAAATTCCAACGGTCTGCGTCGCTTATTAGCATAGCTAGCATACCTATCTTGCGCAGCTTTCATCCTACTCCGAATCAATTCAATCTGATCTTTCATATGCTGCACAAACTCAGGAGTAGAAAGCTGTTTCTCGCCAACTTCTTCCCAACAAACTGGAGATCTACACTTGCCACCATACAATGCTTCAAACGGAGCCATTCAAATGGTCACTTGGTAGCTGTTGTTATAAGAAAACTCAACTAAGGACAAAGAATCCTGCCAGCCACCACTGAAATCCATCACAACTGCACGCTGCATATCTTCCAAAGACTGAATGGTCCTCTCAGATTGGCCATCTGTCTGGGGGTGATAATATGTACTCATAGCCAATCTCGAACCTGTTAGGACCGATTAATAGGGAAATAAATGAAATAAATGCAAAGCGAGCGCTGCTACTGTAAAATAAAAATTTTGCGCTGCTATATGAGGTGCAATACCTAGGGTTCTTGAACATTAGAACAGAGCACCGGAGACAGATCTGGTATGAAATAAAATCATGTGGAAAACACCAGAACTGAATCCTAATTTTAAAACTTAATGCAAACAGATTTCCGTTAGACAGAAATCTGTTATTGTGCGTGTGTGACAACTTGAGTGTTATGCAATGCTAAGATTAAAGTGCGTATGCGGAACTGTAAATAATAAAGAATACAATACACAATTTATTTGTTTATGGAAGTCCGGACATCAATGTCCTACGTCTCCCCTTCTTCCTCCTCGGAAGGTTCCACTAGAAGATTTGATCTACACCTCATGTACAGACCCGATCCCGCAACCAGCAGCTACGAGAACTCCTAGACTCCACCAGCCCTCGGTTGTCACTCACTTGTTTTACGCCTATGTGAGAAAGGCTACAAACACAGAGTTTAACATCGTCGTGCTTGGACGGGATCTGATTTTGGTTTGTGATTCACTCGCTAAACAATTGCGCACATCTCTCAAAATATGCGAGTGAATCTGTGTGTGTGAGATTTTACAGTGTATCGCTCAACTCTCAAATGAATAAATCTCACACACTGGGAAAATGCTCTTCAATAGCTAATTGAGACTCAGCAGTAGACACTCGTTATGCGCTCCTCTCTAATGGCGGTCTACTGCTTCGTCTCCAATTTTCTTCCCTCCGTAGTTTTCACTCTGTCAAAATCTTCACACCAATCTTCAACAGTGCTTCTTGTATTTATATGCCTTCCCCCAAATATGGCCGTTAGATAAATTCAAATCCATTCTGCGCTTGTTACGGCCAATTTGTCTCCTTCCCAAATTGTGTGCAACCATCCTCTGTGTATTGTACTATTTCCCAGAATAGTACAAATCTTGTCCCCTTGATTTAAGGTATTTGCACGACTCAATTTCAGCCATTGATTCTTTCCATTTTGAGCGTTGATTGCGTCCCAACAGCTGAATGTATTCCATCTATTTTTTCAACATCTGTTCGCTCAGCTGTTGTCTTTTCTTCGTCACAACACTTCGCGCAACAGCTGGTTCACCTTTATTGCAATAGCTAGGAAGAGGTGCTTGCGACTGGTTGTCCAGACGCTGGTCTTAAAACCGGGTGATGTGCTTGCGTCTGGTTGTCCAGCTGGTGGTAACGATA
>KQ992381.1:189577-240125 GCA_001598015.1 Dorcoceras hygrometricum
TTCCGGAGCCACATTGGTTGTGGGCCCACGGCTAGCTGTATCCCTGAACCATTGAGGGTCACACAAGTACTGGATTCGAGATTCCCGCACGGAAACTAAGCTCAATGTGTTGAGCACTTGAGGAGGATTTTGGGGAGTGCGACTTCCTAAAAGTCAACAGGGGTCAAATCGTGATTTCCGCTGTTGAGGGGCAAAACGGTCATTTTGCACTGGGGTTCTGAAAAATGGTTTTTCAGAACATAATATTCAGTTTTGATAACTGAGTCGATCGATCCGATCTGATCGGCGATCGGAGTTATGATGAAGTCGCAGCGATGGATATCGTCATTTGGACCCGGGCCCGTTGGGCCGGTCCAAGTCCATCACTAATCTACTTAAGGTAGACTAGGGCTTCATAACTCATAATTACATTACAACAACCCTAACCCTAGAGCTCCTAAGTGCGCCGCCCCCCCTCCTCACATACCTCACGGCCGCCGCCGGTTCCACGCGCCGCCGCCGGTTCCACGCCGCCTTGCCTCGTCGGAATTTGTTACGGCCAACTTTTTCGAGGAGTTTCCGTCCGTGCTGATCTCATCAGGCCTTCTAGTGCGGGCTGACGAAGGAGTCTCCCTTCCGATCGTGGACCTGATTAGACGTAATCTACCGCCGCCTACCGTGAAGAGCCAGTCTCCCTGTGATTCTGGTTGGAGCCAGGCGCCAGTCGCCAACAAGGTAACACCCCAAGAAACACCCTATGAATGGTTCATATTGTACTATTCTTGAATTGTATTGAACGTTTCCCGGCCTAATTTTGTTCTTCCGCTGCCTCGCCGGGAGACGGGATCCGGATCCGCCACGGTTCCTCAATAGTGGTATCAGAGCTATGGCTCGGATCCTTCAATACAATTGCTGCCTTATTGTATCTAACTTTCAATTTTTCAGAATCGAAACGAAACAAAAGTGACGTTGAATCGGCCACGGCGCCGCCGCGCTTGGCGGCGCCTCCTCATCATCACCGCGCGCATGAGCACGCGTGATGCCTGTGCGCTGGCCGCGCATGGCGCGCTACCGCTGGCCTGTGTCCAGCGCATGGTTGCGCGACGGAGGGCTGCCCGTGGCTGTTGTTTGCGCGACGTCGGGAGCAACTCGCTGGAAGGTGGCCGGGCGCCGGGCAGCGCTGGGCGCACACGGAAAGCTGTCCACGTCATTGACAACTGTTGTGAGTCGGTCGGAACTCCCTTTAACATTGGCTCATATTATTGGGGACGTTAAGGGGACCGTCCTTCACGACTCAACATTGATGGGTCATCTTGACACGTGATAGTAAACGGCGTCATATTATTGGGCCCTTACTGGACGTGAGGTGAATACATGGAGGTTGCACCGGTTGCAATCGGAAACTACCTTTTGGGGGTCATGGATGGCTGATATTATTCGGGTCCATGATCGCTTGATTTGGCTCTGTGTACCCACTAAAAAACTTGCTTTCTCGATTTCATTAGAGGGTGGTGAAATCGTTAAAATAGTGGGAGGGTAATTCACAAAACTAAACGACCATGTTTTATGTCTTAGCGATTATTTTATATATAGTTAGTGATGATTGTCTGTTTTCTTTTCAGTATAACTGCATTTATAATGTCTTCGTTCAAAAATCCACTCGCTGCTATACTGGATAGCAACAAGTTCACAGGTCTGAACTACCAAGATTGGCTCCGCAACCTCAACCTTGTGTTGGCTTCGGAGAAACTTCTTTATACGATAGAGAAGTGCCCTCCGAAGGAAGCCCCTGCCGATATCAGCCCTGAGGAGCTGGTTACGCTTAAACAATGGTAGGACGACGAGGTTAAAGCTCGATGCTATGTGATGGCATCGATGTCCAATGAAATGCAACGGCGCTTTGAGAAGACAAAGTATGCTGCTGACATACTTTTTCATCTCAAAGGACTGTACGGGAAGAACTCTCGACATGAGAGGTTCACGGCTGTCAAGGAGCTTATGACGAGCCGCATGCGCGATGGGACTTCGGTACGTGAGCATGGGGTTCGTATGATTGGGCTCGTTGAAAAGCTATCGGGCCTTGATATCACACTTCCACACGAGCCGTCTGTGGATGTGCTTCTCCTCTCACTGCCTGCCGACCCCTTTGTGGTCAACTTCAACATGAACAAGCTGGCAGCCACCTTTGAAGAGGTGGTTAACATGCTTGTAGTGTTCGAAGGAACCATAAAGAAGGACAAACCCGTCCTCCTTATGGGCTCTTCTGCGAAGAATGGGCCCAAACACAAGGGAAAGAAGCGTTCTGCCCCTGCGAAGGAGGAAAAGCCCACCAAAAAGCCAAAGGCAAAGGCTTTCAAGCCAAACAAGAGTGAGGATGTTTGCCACCACTGCCACAAGCCTGGGCATTGGAGGAGGAACTGTAAGGAGTACCTCGAGCAGTTGCGAACTGCGAAAGGTATGTTCTATATTGAAATAAATATTTCTCTTAGTTCGACTTCTTGGGTACTTGATACCGGATGTGGATCTCATATCTGCAATGATTTGCAGGTGATGACAAGAAGCCGACGTCTTAGAGAGGGTGAGACCCACTGGAGGCTTGGCAATGGAGCAATAGTTGCTGCAGTAGCTATAGGAGATGTTTATTTATTTCTGTCTTCTAATTTTAAGTTGTTATTGAGAAACGTTTTGTTTGTTCCCAAATTAATAAAGAACATTATCTCTGTTTCTATGCTTGATAGTGATGGATATTCTTGTATGTTTGCTAATTCGATTTGGAATATTTACAAGAATGAATGTTTAATTGGTATTGGGGAACGTGAAAACGATTTATACACCTTAAAATTAAAAGACGTTCCAAATCGCGATGTCGAAGCACACACAACAACGATTAAAAGGAAACATGATAACTTTAACCCAGCACAACTTTGGCACGCTAGGCTAGGTCATATTTCTCTAAGTAGGATGAACAAGTTAGTTAGGAGTGACATGTTTGATCTGTCAGACATTAACTCCCTACCGACTTGTGAGTCTTGTCTCAAGGGAAATATGACTAAGCAACCCTTCAAGGGCAAGGGTGAGCGTGCTCAAGGCCTATTGGATTTGATCCATACAGATGTGTGCGGCCCATTTAGTATTGGTACTAAATACGGTCACACATACTTCATCACATTTACCGACGATTACTCTAGGTATGGGTACTTGTACTTGATGAAGCACAAGTCTGAATCCTTTGAAAGTTCAAAGAATTCAAGGCTGAAGTAGAAAATCAATTAGGCAAAAGTATTAAAGCACTTCGATCTGATCGAGGTGGTGAATACTTAAGTGCTGAGTTTCAAGACTATCTGAAAGAGAATGGGATTCTCACACAGTGGACCCCTCCGGCCACACCACAGCTCAATGGTGTAGCGGAGCGTCGTAATCGGACCTTGTTGGACATGGTTCGATATATGATGAGCTTCACTGAGCTTCCTACCTCGTTTTGGGGTTATGCGCTCGAAATGGCGGTAATGTTGTTGAACAATGTCCACACCAAGGCAGTGGATAAGACTTCATATGAGATATGGATGGGCAAACCGCCCAAATACTCATTCTTGAGGATTTGGGGATGTCCTGCTTACGTGAAGCAGACAGTGGGAGATAAGCTGGATACGAGATCCATCTTATGCTACTTCATTGGGTATCCAAAAGAGAATGGGATTCTCACACAGTGGACCCCTCCGGCCACACCACAGCTCAATGGTGTAGCGGAGCGTCGTAATCGGACCTTGTTGGACATGGTTCGATATATGATGAGCTTCACTGAGCTTCCTACCTCGTTTTGGGGTTATGCGCTCGAAACGGCGGTAATGTTGTTGAACAATGTCCACACCAAGGCAGTGGATAAGACTTCATATGAGATATGGATGGGCAAACCACCCAAATACTCATTCTTGAGGATTTGGGGATGTCCTGCTTACGTGAAGCAGACAGTGGGAGATAAGCTGGATACGAGATCCATCTTATGCTACTTCATTGGGTATCCAAAGAATTCCATTGGATACAACTTCTACTATCCAAGTGAAACAAAAGTGTTTGTTTCTAGAAATACCACCTTTATAGAAAGGGAATTTCTACTTGATAGAAAGGGCGAAATAGTAGAACTCGAAGAGGTTCGAGAACCAAGTGAAGTACCAAGTGAATCTCCTGCACCTACAGAGCCAGTACCAGAAATGGTCGCACCTAGGAGATCCGAAAGGGTTCCTAGGGCTCCTGAGAGATATGGTTTTCTCCTTGAATATGACCAATGTGATCAAGTTGTTGGATCTGATCCAAGAACTTTCAAGGAGGCAATTTCCGATGCAGATTCTAATTTGTGGCTTGAAGCAATGCAATCTGAGTTAGACTCGATGCATGCTAACCAAGTTTGGACTCTTGTTAATCCTCCCGAAGGAATTGTTCCTATTGGGTGTAAATGGGTATACAAGAGGAAACTTGGGCCTGATGGTAAGGTAATGACCTACAAGGCACGACAGGTCGCGAAAGGTTACACTCAAAGGCAAGGTGTTGACTATGATGAAACCTTCTCGCCATTCGCAATGTTCAAGTCAATTAGAATCTTGTTAGCCATAGCCGCATGGTACGACTATGAGATATGGAAAATGGATGTGAAAAATGTGTTCCTTAATGGAAACATTAAGGAAGAGATCTATATGACGCAGCCTGAGGGTTTCACATCTGTTGGAAGCGAGCATAAGGTATGCAAGCTTCAGAGATCAATCTACGGTCTCAAACAAGCATCGCGAAGTTGGAACCTAAGATTTGATGAAACAATTAAGGAATTTGGTTTCATCAAGAATCCCGAGGAGCCATGTGTGTATAAGAAGGTAGTTAAAAGCGCTGTGACATTCCTTGTACTTTATGTTGATGACATTCTACTCATTGGAAATGATGTAGGAATGCTGCAGTCAACTAAAGTCTGGTTTTCTAGTAGATTTTCGATGAAGGACATGGGTGAAGCATCCTATATTCTTGGAATATAGATCTATCGGGATATGTCGAAACGGATGCTCGGACTCATCCAAGCTACCTACATCGATACCATACTTAAGCGGTTCTCTATGGAAGAGTCCAAGAGAGGACACCTACCTATGTGCCACGGGGTCACTCTATCTAAGTCTATGTGTCCGAAAATTGATGAGGAGATAGAGAGTATGACACGTGTGCCATATGCCTCGGCAATAGGTAGTATTATGTATGGCATGATCTCCACTAGACCGGATGTCGCATATGCTCTGAGTGTCACGAGCCGCTACCAGGTCAACCCCGGCCAATTGCATTGGAAGGCTGTGAAGGATATTCATAAGTACTTACGAAGGACTAAGAATATGTTCATGGTCTATGGGGGTGGTGAACTGAAATTGGAAGGCTACATTGATTCTAGCTTCCAGTGTGACGTGGATGATTCGAAGTCAACCTCTGGATTTGTATTCATGCTCAATGGTGGTGCTTTCTCTTGGAAGAGTTCCAATCAAGACACCATCGCGGATTCAACCACTGAGGCTGAGTACATCGCAGCATCAGCTGCTGCTAAGGAGGCGGTTTGGATAAGGAATTTCGTCCAAGAGTTGGGCATCATTCCTAATGGAGTTGGTCCAGTCCCGGTGTACTGCGACAACACGGGTGCCGTTGCGCAAGCAAAGGATCCTAGGTCTCACCAATAATCCAAACACATACTGAGGAAATACCACATAATCCGGGATATTGTTGCTAGAGGTGACATAGCAGTTGAGAGAGTCGCCTCTGCGGACAACGTTGCTGATCCACTTACGAAGCCCTTGCCAGGACCGTTGTTTGAAAAACATCGTGAAACAATGGGACTGCGTCTGATGAGTAGTTGGCTATAGGGCAAGTGGGAGATTGTTAGAGTAGATGCCCAAATAGCCAACTTGTGGCGTGTGGGTTTTATAGAATCTTGTACAAAACAGTCTTTATATATGATATTCGCATTTACTTATATGGCGTTCTTTACTTTCATTATGTGTGTAATGATTTACAATTGCGTTGAGTAAAGACCTAGAATGCACTAATTCGGACTTTCCAAGTGGTTACCATTTGTCGAGTGGATAAGTCCGAGGTCTTGGTTGTACTGATTAGTACTCACGACTCGAAACGTCATTGAGACTCTACATGATAGGCGTCTCACTTTGACCCGTTTGCCGACTCACTTGGGGTCGTTAGGCGGCGGGATTGGGTGAGGCCCCGATGCATGTAGTAGTCTATGCATCGTTGTCGATGATTCACTGCTCGCAGACATGCGTGGATATCCTATGCTATCTGAGGGGATAATAGTGTATAAATCTCTGGCCAGAGTACTAGAAGTATTTTAGGTAAATGGGTTTACCTAGTTACACTCGCGATGTCACTATTCGATCTCCAAGATGTATGCATAGCTATCGGATCTATAAAGACTCTCGATTTACCAATGGTCGTTGATCTGATCGGGATATATGGATTGAAAGGACCGTACTGTACGCTAACCACGACCAACTGGTTCATGCATGCACTATCAGTGATACCTAGGGTATCATGGGGCGATGTTGCTAGACGCTCTTACCATGATCCGATGGGCAAGTCCGGAATTGTGATTCCGGAGCCACAATGGTTGTGGGCCCACGGCTAGCTGTATCCCTGAACCATTGAGGGTCACACAAGTACTGGATTCGAGATTCCAGCATGAAAACTAAGCTCAATGTGTTGAGCACTTGAGGAGGATTTTGGAGAGTGCGACTTCCTAAAAGTCAACAGGGGTCAAATCGTGATTTCCGCTGTTGAGGAGCAAAACGGTCATTTTGCACTGGGGTTCTGAAAAATGGTTTTTCAGATCATAATATTCAGTTTGGAAACTGAGTCGATCGGTCCGATCTGATCGGCGATCGGAGTTACGATGAAGTCGCAGCGATGGATATCGTCATTTGGACCCGGGCCCGTTGGGCCGGTCCAAGTCCATCACTAATCTACTTAAGGTAGACTAGGGCTTCATAACTCATAATTACATTACAACAACCCTAACCCTAGAGCTCCTAAGTGCGCCGCCCCCCCTCCTCACATACCTCACGGCCGCCGCCGGTTCCACGCGCCGCCGCCGTCGCCTTGCCTCGCCGGAATCTGTTCCGGCCAACTTTTTCGAGGAGTTTCCATCCGTGCTGATCTCGTCAGGCCTTCTAGTGCGGGCTGACGAAGGAGTCTCCCTTCCGGTGAGCCAGTCTCCCTGTGATTCTGGTTGGAGCCAGGCGCCAGTCGCCAGCAAGGTAACACCCCGAGAAACACCCTATGAATGGTTCATATTGTGTTATTATTGAATTGTATTGAACGTTTCCCGGCCTAATTTTGTTCTTCCGCTGCCTCGCCGGGAGACGGGATCCGGATCTGCCACGGTTCCCCAACAGAGCCAACGTTAAAGGGAGTTCCAACCGAACTCACAACGAGTGTCAATGGCGTGGACAGCTTTCCGGCATACATGACCCCCTAAATAATATGAGCCGGGCCATGTATACTGGTAGCATCGGCGTACACCCATTGTTGATGGAAGGTAGGGAAATTTAAACAAATTTAAATCTCCTTTGGTTTATCGAATAAAATTTTATCTTGATATTAGTTTTAAATTGTATTTAAAACGAGGGATTTTATTTTCGAAAAGTTTGGTCTCATGCAATATATTTTAAATCATATTTAAAACATGCGGATTCAACTAATTATATATCACATATATAAACATTGGGATGATCGATCGCGAGAGCTATGCGGTCCGTGGTTGCCAGTCACGGACCTGGGTCCAATCCTAGGTGAAATGCAATATGCAATGCAATCCTATTACATTTGCTTCCGGTTTTACAGATCTTCGGTCTTTTACATTTAAATTTACCATGACATACAAGGGATACATTTATCAATGGTTGGGAACGGGCCACAAACAGGCCCACTTAAAATGATAATCAATAATATTTACAAACCGAAATCATAAAAACCTATCGCATACACCTAACACATTGGGCACGGCTCTCGATCATCCCAATCATGCAGATAATCTAATTAACATGCATAAATTAAATAATCCTATTATTTATCGCAAAATCATATTTTAATCATAAAATCGCATTTTATAATAAAATCGTATTTTGTCGATAAAATCAAATTTTAATCAACAAAATCATATTTAATTATAAAATCATATTTTACAATCAAAATCGTATTTTGCAATTTTAATTGCATCATATTGGGCCAAAAACAATTTTGGGCCCAAAATCTCAAAAATTTCAAAATCGACCAAAATCGGCCCGATATCGAATATCGGCCCGAAAACTTCATGGGCTCCCCGGGACAGGCCCGAACTAAACCTATGTTGGATCTGTTTTGACAGATCCTGATTAAGTTTTGAATTACACAAAACCTATTATTGTGTTTCTAACAATTCTACTTGAGTGTACAAATTCTAGCTATCGAAGAAAACGATGAACAGTCGAAGAATCTGTCCAGCCGATGGTTCGCAATATAGATTCAGCAGTTGGTTTGGTGTTCATGGAATCAGCAGCTGGATTAGCTATGGAGACGTCCAAAGTTAAATCAGTTGTTAGTAATCAGGCGAGGGCCAAGTTGAACCAGCTGAAGCATATTAAACCAGCTGGAACGATGACAACCAGCTGCAAGTGCTTAAGAGAAAAGATAAACCAGCTGGAACAGGAATTGAGAAGCACGCTGGAGAATTAGATCGAAGAAGAAGATGCGCAAGTTACTGTTGACGAATCTGTTAGCAGTAGCGATTATAAGTACTGTTGATGAATCTATTAACAGTCGCTATCCAAGAAGCAAGAAGCTAATAAGAATCGCAAGCTGGAGCTGGAACGATGAAGAAATCAGCTGGAGCGCTAAGTATAGATGACATCAGCAGTGACGTCATCATTCAGCAGGGAGCTACAGTGATCAGCAGGAAGCTATTGTCTATCAGCAGTTGAGAAGATGCGCAAGATATGGAATCAGCTGTGATGACATCAGCCTTGATGTCATCACAATCAGCAGTTGGCTTTCAGCTGATGAAGAGAAGCGAAAAAGATGAAGCGACGTCGTGCTGAAGCATCAGCAGATGGATTAGCGTTGATGACGTCATCGGTGACGTCATCATATTCAGCAGATGGTTTGAGAGACCAGTCGCAAGAATCAGCAGGTAGCTTGCATCCAGACGCAAGAGAGGAAGCGACGTCGTAGAGGAGGCAAACCAGTCGCAATCTACTGTTCACCAGCAGATGCTATTTGGAGATAGCGATAGCAAAACGATGTCGTTTACATAAGTTGATACGACAGCGTTTTGCTCTTGCGCTAAAGATTCAGCAGGAAGATTTTGCGTTGATAACCAGTACGCAAGAACCAGTCGCAAGATACCAGCTGGAAGCATATGTTTTATACCAGCTGGACAACCAGACGCAAGCAACAGCAGCATCCATTCATGAGCTACAATGAATCAGCTGTTGCTATATATCCAGTCGACTTGGTACCCAGACGCAAGAAAAGAAGAAGCAGGCGAAGTGTAGAGACTAAACCAGTCGCGAGCTACAGTATCCAGTCGCAGGAAATCCAGTCGCAAGAATCGTAGAAGTAGCAAAGCAAAGCAGTTAAAGAATGAATCAGCAGCGAAGCAGTTGACAACTTACGAAGAGTTATCAAAGCTGGATGTCAACTGCTGAGCTCAATTCAAATGGCGAAAACGACAAGAAGCCTGCAAAAGAAAAGGACGCAAGTACTATTCCCAGTCGGTACTTTACAAGACACATTTCAAACGGGAAGAAGTTGTGTCCAACGGGATTAATTTCTACAGAGGCTTTATATACAAAGGCGACGCCATTGAAGGTGGGGGTGACGAGAGTACGAGACGTTGGTCACTGTGAAGCTATCGCAGAGAATAAGTCAATTGAACAGTGCACCAGCAGAGGGAAAAATGAAAAGATAGACGAAGCAATCGACCGCCATTAGAGAGGAGCTTTCACGAGAGTCGATTGCTGAGTCTAGATTAGCTTGTTAGAGCAATTCCCTAGTGTGTGAGAAAAACAGAGAGTTTGAGCGATTTCATTGTATCAATCTCACACACCGAGATTCATTCACATCTGTTTTGTGAATGGATCTCGAAATCGTTTATCAGTTCCCATCCAAGCACGATGACGTAAAACTCATGTGTATGTAGTCAGTCACACAGTTGAGGCTGTTGTGCATTTGTGGAGTCTAGGAGTTCTCACAGCTGCTGGTTGTGGGATTGGGTCTGTACACGAAGTTGTAAGATCAAATCTTCTAGTGGAGCCTTCCGAGGTGGAAGAAGGGGAGATGTAGGACATTGAGGTCCGAACTTCCAGAAACAAATACTGAGTATCGTGTTCTTTAAGCATTCGATTTACTTTAGCATTGCACGCATAATAGTTCAGCACTTAGCATCGCATACACAGTGAGCACACAAGCACTTGCAAAGTCTTGAACAGATTTATGTTGTACATAAATCTATTTGAGTCGTTTTAAAATATAGGATTCAGTTCTGGTATTTTCCGCATGATTTTTAAATCATACCAGATCTGTCTCCGGTGCTCTGTTTTCTTTAAATGTTCAAGAACAACGAGCTATTGCAGCTCAAGTATTAGCAGCACGCAAAATTTTAAAGTCTTTTATCAAATGCGCGGCTGCTGATCTTTTTGATCCTAACTTTTCAAGGGACCAACAACCTAGAAGTAAAATTCAGCCGTTACAACAATATGCCGGAGGGACGTCGGACGGCGGCAGCATGGCGGCGGTCGCCGCTAAGATAACGCGCGCGGCACAAGGCCGCGCGCGGCCGCTAGCTGCGCGGCATCTAATGCGCGCAACGTCGCGCCATCTTGTGCGCCAACAGCAGCATACATCGGCCACCAGTGTGCGACCAGCGCTTCCCATCGTCGGCCAGCATCTATAACCGTGCGGCAAGCGTGCGATATCAGACCAGCCATCGTACGGCCAGCGCAAGATGGTGTCGCGCGCGCCATAGCGCGCTCGCGACGGGGAGCGCCGCCGCACATGGCGGCGGCCGGCAGCAACAACTTAAATTGTTTTTTGTTTGATTCGATCTGAAAAATAGAGATTAGATACAATTATGGCAACGATGTATTGAAGGATCCGAACATGGCTCTGATACCACTGTTGGAATAGTGGTGGCGGATCCGGATCCCATCTCCCGGCGGCACAGCGGAAGTTTTAAAATAGCACCGGGAAACGTTCAATACAATAAAATACAGCACTATAAACCATTCATATGGCGTTTCTCGGGGTGTTACCTTGCTGGCGACTGGCGCCTGGCTCCAACCAGAATCACAGGGAGACTGGCTCTTCACGGTAGGCGGCGGTAGATCGTCAATCAGGTCCACGACCGGAATCGATCTTCCTCCAATCAGCCTGCACTAGAAAGCTGATGGATTTTATCACGAACGGATTCTCCTCGACGCAGTGATCGAAACAAGTCCGATCAAACAAATACGGGCGACGGCGGCGGCGGCGACGTGAGGTGTGTGTGGGAGAGGAGGCGGCTATGTGAGCTAGGTTTAGGTTATGATGCAAGTGTAATCAAAAAGCCCTAATCATCTTAATTAAATTAAGTTGGTAGATGGGCTTGAACCGGCCCATTGGACTTGGGTCATACCCAGGTCCAAATGAACATTCGGTTCATTTAAATCACTGCGGTTTCATCATAACTCCGATCTTCGATCTGATCGGACAGATCGGCTCAGTTTCCAAAACTGAGTATTATGATGTGAGAAACAATTTTTCAGATACCTAGTCCATAATGACCGTTTTGCCCCTCAACAGCGGGAAATCACGATTTGACCCCTGTTGACTTTTAGGAAGTCGCACTCCCTAAAATCCCCTTCCTATGCTCAACACATTGAGCTCAGTTTCCGTGCGGGAATCACGAATCCAGTACTTGTGTGACCCTCAATGGTTCAGGGATACAGCTAGCCGTGGGCCCACAACCATTGCGGCTCCGAAATCACAATTTCGGATTTGCCCAACGGATCATGGTAAAGCGCCTAGCAACATCGCGCCATGATCCCCTAGGTATCACTGATAGTGCCTGAAAGAACCAGTTGGTCGTGGTTAGCGTACAGTACGGTCCTTTCAACACATATATCCCGATCAGATCAACGACCATTGGTAAATCGAGAGTCGCTAGAGATCCGATAACTATGTATACATCTTGGAGATCGAATAATGACATCGCGAGTGTTACTAGGTAAACCCATTTACCTAAAACACTTCTAGTACTCTGGCCAGAGATTTCTACACTATTATCCCCTCAGATAGCATAGGATATCCACGCGTGTAAGCGAGCGGTGAATCCTCGACAACGAAGCATCGACTCCTACATGCATCGGGGTCTCACCCAACCCCGCCGCCTAATGACCCCAAGTGAGTCGGCAAACGAGTCAAAGTGAGACGCCTATCACGTAGAGTCTCAATGACTTTTCGAGTCGTGAGGACTAATCAGTACAACCAAGACCTCGGACTTATCCACTCGACAAATGAAAACCACTTGGAAAGTCCGAACGAGGGTAGTTCGATAGATCACCAGGTCACTATCTATCTGCATGCTCAGAACATCACAATGTTCCCTACCAATGAAACATGGTACTTCACATCGCAGATACTACTCTCAAGCTCGGGCGGCCTTATCCTCATTTTGATGGCCCAATCGCCTAGGAACTAATTCAGAATACACAGTGACTATTAGATGTGTTTCATGATAGCCGTCATACCCACTATCACATCTAACATACACTATGGTGCATTCTAGGTCTTTATCCAACACAATTGTTAACATTATATAAACATAATGAAGATAAAGAATGCCATAAACAAATGCGAATATCATATATAAAGATTGTCATATACAAGAGTCTATAAACCCACACGCCACAAGTTGGCTAGTTGGGCATCTACTCTAACAGTCGCTCCCAGTTAAGAACTGCTTCGACCTTACTAGGATCCACAGAAATTCCTTGCACTGAAATTACATGACCCAAGAAGATAACTCTGTCTAGCCAAAATTCACACTTACTGAACTTGGCATACAATTGTGAGTCTCTCAGTCTCTGCAACACTTGCCTCAAGTGCTCTTTATGCTCTCTGAAACTCCTCGAATACACCAAGATGTCGTCTATGAACACAATCACGAATCGATCAATGTACTCGCTAAAGACGTGATTCATCAAATCCATGAACACAGCAGGAGCATTCGTCAATCCAAACGGCATCACAAGAAACTCATAATGCCCGTATCTCGTTCGGAAAGCTGTCTTCGCTACATCAGCGTCTCTAATCTGCAACTGGTGATAGCCAGATCGCAAATCAATCTTCGAGTACATGGCCGATCCTTGCAATTTATCGAACAAGTCATCAATCCTCGGCAACGGATACTTGTTCTTCACTGTCGCTTTGTTCAATTGCCGAAAATCAACGCACATCCTCATAGATCCATCTTTCTTCTTCACAAACAGAATCGGAGCTCCCCAAGGAGACATACTCGGTCTAATGAAGCCTTTCTCAAGAAGATCTCTCAACTGCTCCTTGAGTTCTTTAACCTCTGCTGACGCCAACCGATACGGAGCTCTAGAAATCGGGACTGTACCAGGCACCAACTCGATACTGAAGTCAATCTCTCGTCTCGAAGGAAATCCAGGAATATCGTCTGGAAACACATCTGGGAACTCTTGAGCAATCGGAACATCGCTCAACTCCACTCTCGACTCATGGGAAACATCTAGGGCATAGATCATAAACCCTGAATTCTCTAGCGACAACAAACTAAACATCTCCATGGCAAATACCAAAGGAATCTTAGGTCGTGAATCAGCACCATAGAACTCCCATTTCTCTCCAGATCGAGGCCTAAATCTCACCACACCATGGAAACAATCAACGGTCGCTCTATTCTCAGTCATCACATCCATACCCAAGATACAATCAAAATCTCTAATTCCCAGAAAAATCAGATGGGTCACCAAACATGCTCATAAATTCTAATCAGGCAATTCAACACCACCTCTCGGAACAACAGACTCACACCGGCAGGGTGGACCACGGAGACAACATCACACAGTGGGGAAGAACTCTACCCACGCTCATACACAAACAACTCAGAAATGAAGGAGTGTGATCTCCAGTTTCGATCAAAACTCGTGCAGGAAAATCAAAGATAAAGCATGTACCTTGAATCACTCCCGTAGGTATCTCATCAGCCTGCTCTCTCGTCAAGGCATTCGCTTGAGCCTGCTGTGGTCTCGGAAACTGAGGTCTCGAAGGTACTCCAAACCTATAAGGCTCACGAGGTTGGAATCCAGATCGTTGGGACGGAACAAAAGGCTGCTGCCGCTGCGAAGAACCACCAGCGGAACCTTGCTGCGACTGACCCAAAGACTGCCCTCCCATCAAAGGACGTGCTCTAGCAAAATGTCCCAGTTGTCCACAGAGATGACAAAGACCTCGAAATCCACGACATTGCAATGTCTCATGCTTTCCTCCGCATTGTCCACAAAACACACCGCCAGAACTACTGCCACCAGAACTCACGGAACCAGAGGAACTCAAATGCGCCCTCTTCTTAAACTGTTTACCTCGGGGCTTGAACCTCTGACGATTCGATTGCTGCGATCCCTGAGGAGACTGAAACGATTGCGACACATCTTGCACCGGTGGAAAAGAGCGCCCCACAGACGGCTGCACCGGAGCCTGTGCCTCCAACAAACTCTCCTCAATATCTACAGCCCGATCCACGGCCTCAGCATAAGTCGCAGGTGAACCAGACAACACCATCCGGAACAGGACTGTTGTAGTAGGACTCTGGGGTATACTCCTGTCGGAACGCTGCACAGAAGCTCTCCCAAGTAATCACAGCCCCACTCTCACGCAAGATACAGGAAGTACGTCTCCACCAGCGCTGCACATTATCTCTCAACTGCAACACCGCTAGCTTCAATCTCTTCTCAGGAGCGTACTCCAAGGTATCAAACAATTCTTCCATATGAACTAGCCAATCTTCGACCATCAAACCTCCTTCATCGCCCGCAAACGTAGGGGGATTCGTCCGCTGAAACCTCGCTAGGACTAACTCCATCTCGCCAATCTGTCTCGTCACATCCTAAAACTCTGCCTATCTCTCTTGACGATGCAAAGGGATATTCAGCTGAATGCCCTCATCACTATCCGAGGCCCTAGACTCCTCGGCGGAACGTCTAGCAGTCCTACCTCTACCTCTCCTCGGCAGCATCTAAACAAATCTCAGGGTAAGAACTAACAGCAGATAAATCACAGAGTCAATCAAAATCAAATCCAAACTCTGTGCCTAGACTCAAGTGTGATCAAAATAAAATGAGCTAATATCAGTTTAAGCTCTGATACCAAAAGTGTCAGGACCCGTGCTAATTAACAAAGATTAGTAGCACAATTAAGCACATAAACGAGGAAGCATAAAACAGGGCTAAAAATTTTCGAAATAAAGTTGGGCCTGAACCAAATCATATCTTCAAAATAGTCATAATCAAAATACGAGTTAAATCAAGACTCATACAACAACAGGATCAAATCAACAACGGTCCCCCCAAATACATATAACCTCAGGGCATCCCCTGGATCAATACATAATAAAGTAATGACTGGGACTCAAGGAAATGGGGATCGACCAGCTGGGGTTCCAGTCTGTCCAGCTTGGTTACCTGAAGATCCTGAAACTGGGCACACAGACCCAAACAACACAAAAGCAGGAAAAGAATACCAGGTCAAGCCTCAGTACGAATGAGCACTAATATAACAGCAAATCATAAACATGCAGTATTCTAAGTCATGAATGCATGTGGTTGTCAAAGGAAATCGATCATCAAGGCCTGCTAATCAGCTGGCAGTAATCTCAGCCAAGCCTTTATACCCACACAGTGTATCAACCGGTGAAATCATCGGTCCGTGATCTTCAGGCCCGTCAGCCATCATAGCTCGGTGGTATTCAGACACAACCAATCAGTCGGTCACCACTCCGATGATAGCGTTGTACCTTTCAGGCACGACACGTCTGTCTGCCGGTTACAACGTGGCTCTATCTCAGGTTCTCAATCGATCAATGGCTCAATATGATGCATGAATGCCATGAAATTCAAATCTGATTTCAACATGCATATAATACGTAAGCAGCACATATCAATTCAATCAAGCTGTCACGTAAACACAGAAATCACATAGCACAGATTTCATGCCTCAAATACTAGCACGCCATGTCTAAGCTGTTAGCAAAAGCTCAACTCATACCTCTGCACTCAAATTCTACCTCAACAGATCTTACTCAGGCACGGCAGCTTCAACCGCTCAAACTTGCTACCTCGCTGGTCACGTCCAACACAGTCGGGACTTCCTTGGAGCTCAAATCTGTTAAGGAACCTCATATCTTAGTTCACAGCTGAATTTCTAAAGCTTACTGCCTACGGTCAAGAACTCAAATCTGGTTCTACCTATCAAAGCAGCTTCTAACAGCTAGAACTAAGCTCAAAACAACAAGGAACACTTACCCAGAATCTTACACGGTCAGTAGAAAGCTCTACTCAACTGTCGCGGGAACCTACGAACTCACAGCTTCTTCGTGCTCCCTCTCCATCGTCGACTCAAGCCACCTAATTTGTATCAATCTAAAGAGCTACTCAAGATGAGCTCAGCGCCACCAATCTCGCTCCAAACAGCGGCGGAAATCGTCGGCAATTTACCGGAGAAGGGTTCGAATAAATAGTAATTATCGAGGGTTTACTGGAGAAAACGAGGAGGTATCGGGTTCAAAATACGCTAAGTGTTGAGCAACACTTGGTATATATAAATCCTCGAATCACTACTGAACAAACAGTTCAGATCTCTGCTTAAACTAAGGCAAAAGTTCTCTCAAAGCTGGGTCCAGCTTTCGATCTCTGCTGAAACAATTTAAACATCCCAACGCCCTTCTAACTCATATAGCAAACGACGTCGTGCCAACTAACCAAAACGACGTAGCATAGCTCCAACAGCTGAAATAGATATCTTACACTGGCAACAGCTGAACTACGTTAACAACACCATTGGTCAACTCAGTTGTGTTGACTACCACGTGGCACCTTCTCGCACACGCGCACTAACGCTAACAGCTGCTTCTCGCTAAACCCTCGCTGCTACGTTGACTAGCGTTGACATCTGATTACGCCACTGCTGATTACCAACAGCTGAATGCTCTCTATCTCCCGCGCAAGAGCGCTGCTGACAGTTTTCCTCCCAGCGATGAACCTCAAGTCTGAATTACCACTGGAATCATTTCTCGATAGGAAAATGCAACTACTGAACTCCAAATTCAACGCTGATTTCACCCGATAACCAGCAACTCACAGCTGATCAACTCTATGCCAAATTTGAACACCCAGCAAATCACAATTTCCGTGACCAATCTTAGTCCAAAATCTGATTAGCCACTAAATCATACTTAACAGATTTCTAGTCCTCACACTCTTCTCTAGCGTGTAGAGAATTTTCTCCGAAGCCAAGACAATCATGAGATTTTGAAGCCAATATTGGTAGTTTAAGCCAGTGAACTTGTTGCTATCCAGTATAGCAACAAGTGGATTTTTGATCGAAAAACTTAATGAAAGCAGTTAATACTGAAAAGAAAAACAGACATGCATTACAGACTATTCATGAAAAACGCTAAGACATAAAACATTGTCATTTAGTTTTATGAATTACCCTTCCACTATTTTAACGATTTCACCATCCTCTAATGAATCGAGAAAGCTAGTTTCCTTAGTGGTACACATAGTCCAATCAAGAAATCATAGTCCCGAATAATATCAGCCAACCATGACCCTCAAAAGGTAGAGCCCAATTGCAACAGGTGCAACCTCCATGTATTTACCTCACATCCAGTAAGACCCAATAATATGACGCCGATTACTATCACGTGTCAGGATGACCCATCAATGTTGAGTCGTGATAGATGGTCCACTTAATGTCCCCAATAATATGAGCCAACGTTAAAGGGAGTTCCAACCAACTCGCAGCAAGTGTCAATGTCGTGTACAGCTTTCCGGCACATAGAACCCCCCCCCCCAATAATATGAGTCGGGCTCTGTATGAGGGTAGCATCGATGTACACCCATTGTTGATGGAAGGTAGGAAATTTTAAATAATATTTAAATTCCCTTAGCTTCATGATCTTATCGAATAAACTTTTGTTTTATGATCAATTTAGAATTCATGAACTAACATTCTCTAAGAGTGCTTCCAGGTGATTGGAGGGGCTAAGGCCCACTTAAAAACCAACCTCATTAAACAAAGCAACGCCCTTCAGGGAGACTTAGCCGGTACAAGCCATTTTTAAGTCAGTCTATAAAGGACTCACTTAGATAACGTTTTGTCACATTTCCTCATAATTATCAATAAACTAAGTTCCTATTTAATCATGAAAATTTTAATCTTGATGTAAATTTTAAATCAAATTTAAAATGAGGGATTTTAATTTTGAAATTTGGTCTCAATAATTTTAAATCAAATTCAAAAAATTACGGATTCAACAGATATATATCACATATATAATTGGGATAATCGATAAGCGAGAGCGATCCGTGGTTGCCAAGCACGGACCTAAGTCCTATCCTAGGTGATATGCAGTATGCAAATGCAATCCTATTACATAAGCTTCCAGTTTTACAAGTTTTCTGTCTTCAATATCTTTGATTATCATCTCCACCATCTTCAAAATTATCCTCACACTAAGTCTAATATGTACATTTAAATATCCATGAAATATAGGGATACATTTCAAAGGGGTGGGAACGGGCCATAAACCAGGCTCACTTTGATATGATTTCAACAATATTACAACCAAGAAATGTCAAACCTAGCATATACCTAACATATTGGGCACGGCTCTCGATCATCCCAAACATTATCTATTCAATTAATCCAATTAACTTGATATAAATAAAATAATCAAATCAAATTTGATTTTATCCAACAAAATCATATTTTAAATATAAAATCATATTTTATAAACAAAATCTTATTTTGTATTTTTAATTGCATCAATTTTGGGCTTATAATTATTTTAGGTCCAATATCTCAAAATTTTTAAAAATTAATTTTGGTCAACCAAAAAACCCAATAGCAAGTATCGGCCCAAACCCCTCGGCAGCCCGGGACAGGCCCGAAAAAATCCTAGTATTCAAATTCCGCCGCCGCATCTCCGCCCCGACACTGTCGCACGAGCGGTGCCCCGCCGCTCGCACGCGTGCATCACCCGTGATGCACGCCATGCGCGTCCCTGTGTGCAACGTGTGCGCACGGGGGGCGGCCACCTGCACGATCAGCTCGCGCAGAAGGGGCGGCGGGTACGTTTACAAGCGTGAGCAACGTGCACGCACCCCCATGCACGACGTGCGCGCATGGGTATCGTCCAGCGCGCGCAACGCCTGGCGAGGCTCACTAGTTTTCTAAGTGCAGGTAACCAGGTTTAGAAGTTGCTGGTTGGTGCGAGCTGGATCAGATTGGGGATATTTATCGTGAAACCTATGTTTTCGCGCTAACCAGATTTCATAGTTTGTTTGAATGAGTTAATTCAGTTCATACCGAATTTGTATCAGTTATGTCATATAAAGTTCTCTGTAAACTGAACGAATTATTTTGCAAGGTTTAATCCAGTTTTCGCATATCCTAAAAGTCTTGAGTTCTTTTCTTTCCAACAGAGATCTGAATTTCCTTTCAGTTCGTATAGAACTTATATAAGATATTTCATAAGTCTCTACAACCTGAATGCAATCAATTTG
This sequence comes from Dorcoceras hygrometricum, assembly GCA_001598015.1. Classification (NCBI taxonomy): domain Eukaryota; kingdom Viridiplantae; phylum Streptophyta; class Magnoliopsida; order Lamiales; family Gesneriaceae; genus Dorcoceras; species Dorcoceras hygrometricum. The sequence goes on from KQ992381.1 coordinate 209,413, forward strand.
TAATTGTTATTTTGATTTCCGCACAGTTATAAGTTTTGAGCTATTACTAAGTTCAAAATCTGAAATTTCTAAAATATTGCAGTTTAGCCCAGAAGCATTTGGTTAGTTGTAAGAAGGGCAGAACACCAACACGAGACAGCTCACACACTGAAACAATCAGCTCTGGCCAGCCGTCCTCTGCTTCCCCAGCTATCGTGGAGAAATCTTGACAGATACGCTCAATCGACCACCAATCTACGACCTGCTCAACGATACGAAATCAGTTCGAGATAGGCTAAAACTAAAATAGAGTCGAGAACTACAAGCTCAACCCAACTCAACCTACACCCCAACTACGATTTCTTGTTTTAATCAAAGCTAAGAACGAAAACTAACACTTACCCAAAGTCGCTACCTGAACCAAATAACAATTCATCGGAATCGTGAAAAGTCGTATTCCTCGACTATCATCGCCCTCACCCTTCCATCTAACCAACTAATCCAATATTGGTAGGGAAAGAACGGCTAGAAGAAAGGAACTCAAAGATATCAACCTTGCTCCAACCTGTGTCGTCTACCTTCGACTATCGGAGAAGATAAGGTTCAGCGAATAGTAAATAGGGTTTCGTGACAGGGTAACAGCTCAACTCTCAAAGTGAACAAAAATATCTAAGTGTCGGGAACAATTGACTAACAATAAGTCAAGTCTAAGTATGTACCGTTGGTGCAGTGGCGGATCCGGATCCCGCTCCTGGGATGCAGCGAAAGTTTAAAAATTTTGAGCCCGGGAACGGTCAATACACCTAAACAATAATCTAAACATTCATAAGATGTTTAGAAAGTTATCTTGCTGGCGTCTAGGCTCCTGGTTCCGACCAATTCCACGAGAGAATTGGCACTTCAACGATTGAACGGCTGGATCGACGCCTAATCCGGTCCACGACAAGAATCTCAACTCCTTTGTCGGTTTGTACTAGAAAATCGACGAAAATTTCACGGACGGAATCTCCTCGCCGAGATGGTCGGAACATCTGACGGAGGCGGAGGCGAGGGAAGAAGGGAGAGGGGAGGAGTTTGCTGAATAGCTTTTGGTGTTTTTCTTTCTCTCTATTGAAAGTGTGTCCTCATTGCCATATTTATAGATTGGGGGATAGAGTTTGATTTGATCAAAACAGTGAACATTTGGTTCAACTCAAACAGTGAACATCCGGTTCAACTCAAACAGTGAACATTCGGTTCAAGACGAACTGTGAACATTCGTTTCGACTCCCTCGATTTTGGTCTCATCATAATCCCGATCGATGACTCAAACAGTGAACATCCGGTTCAACTCAAACAGTGAACATTCGGTTCAAGACGAACTGTGAACATTCGTTTCGACTCCCTCGATTTTGGTCTCATCATAATCCCGATCGATGATCAGATATCACTGATGTGCTCAGTTTGCAAAACTGATCATTATGATGCAAAATCAAATTTTCGGACCACTAAATATATATATGACATGTTTACTCTCATTAGCTAAATATGGAAGTCCTACTCCCTTAGCTACTTTTAGGAAGTCATACTCTCAACCTTCCTCCTACTATACTCAACACTTTGAGTATCATATCCGTATGGAAATTAGGAAACCAGTACTTGTTTGATCCTCAATGGTTCAGGGATACAACTAGCCGTGGGCTCACAAAATTTGTGACTCCGAAAACACATTTTTGGACTTGCCCATCGAATCATGGTAAAGCGTTTAGAAATATCGCCCCATGATCCCCTAGGTATCACTGATAGTACCTGCAAGAACCAGTCGGTCATGGTTAGCATACAGTACGGTCCTTTTCAACTCAAATATCCCGATCAGATCAACGATCATTGGTAAATCGAGAGTCGCTAAAGATCCGATAACCATGCATACATCTTGGAGATCAAATAGTGACATCGCATGTGTTAATAGTGATGGATCTGTTTTTGACAGATCCTGATTAAGTTTTGAATTACACAAAACCTGTTATTGTGTTTCTAACAATTCCACTTAAGTGTACAGGTTTTAGGAACGAAGAAGAATATCAGCAGGAAGAAGCATATTGCGCAAAGAAGATAAGGTGCGAAATCTGTCCAGCCGATGGTTCACAATATAAAGATTCAGCAGTTGGTCTAGTTTATCATGGAATCGGCAGCTGTATTAGCAATGGAGACGTCCAAAGTTAAATCAGTTGTTCGTAATCAGGTGGAGGCCAAGTTGAACCAGCTGGAGCATAGAAATCAGCTGGAACGATATGAACCAGCTGCAAGCGCTAGAAGAGGAAGATGAACCAGCTGGAACATTAAAAGAGAACCAGCTGGAACATCTAAGTTGACCATCGATGATGATGTCATTGGTGATGACATCATGTTCAGCAGATGGAGTTAGATCAGCTGGTGCGAAAGGACCAGCTGGAACAGACGCTAAGAAGAGTCGCAAGATGGAGCTGGAACGATAAAGATCAGCTGGAGCGCTAAGCGAAGATGACATCAGCAGTGACGTCATCATTCAGCAGGAAGCTACAGTAATCAGCAGGAAGCTATCAGCAGATGAGAAAAGAAGTGAAAGAGATGAAGCGACGTCGTGCTAAAGAATCAGCAGATGGTTTGATTCCAGCAGTCGCAAGATATCAGCAGGAAGCTACAGTACATCCAGAGGAGAGCTTCAGCGTCATATTTAACCAGTCGAGGATGCATGGAAAACGATGTCGTTTGAATAAGTTGATACGACATCGTTTGATCTAACCAGCTGGACAACCAGTCGCAAGACTTTGTTACCACCAGCTGGACAACCACACGCAAGCAACAGCACATCCAGTCGTGAGCTACAATGAACCAGCTGTTGCTATGAATCCAGTCGCAAGCTTTGCGTATCCAGACGACATGGAATCCAGTCGCAAGAAAGCAGATGTAGTGGAGAGTTACAATCCAGACGCAAGATTCCAGTCGCAGTATTTGAAGATTCAGCAGAAGCGCAAAGCAGTAGTAGACTTGTATCAGCAGCGAAGCAGTTGACGATTTACGAGACCTGGATGTCAACTGCTGAGCGCAATTCAAATGGCAAAAACGCTCAAGATGGAAAGAATCAATGGCTGAGATTAAGCCGTGCAAATTGCCTTTTATCAGGGAACAAGATTTGTACTATTCTGGGAAATAGTACAATTTACAGAGGAGCGTTGCACGTATTTGGAAAGACGACAATTTGGCCTTGACAAGCGCAGAACAGTTTTGGAATTTATCTAACGGCCATATTTCAAACAGAGCTTATATATTCGAGAAGCGCCATTGAAGAAGTTTGACGAAAAAGTGAGAGAGTTGGTCACTGTGAGGCTATCGCAGAAAATATGTTTCAAAGTGCACCAGCAGAGGGAAATGAACAGAAAGACGAAGCAATCGACCGCCATTAGAGAGGAGCTTTCACGAGAGTCGATTGCTGAGTTTTAATTAGCTTGTGTAGAAGCAATTTCCCTAGTGTGTGAGAAACAGAGAGTTGAGCGTTTCATTGTATCAAATCTCACACACAGAGATTCATTCACACTTTATTGGTGAATGAATCTCAAAACGTTTCAAACAGTTACCGTCCAAGCACGATGACGTAAAACTCATGTGTATGTAGTTAGTCACACAGTTGCGGCTGGTGTGCATTTGTTGAAGTCTAGGAGTTCTCACAGCTGCTGGTTGTGGGATTGGGTCTGTACACGAGTTGTAAGATCAAATCTTCTAGTGGATCCTTCCGAGGTGGAAGAAGGGGAGATGTAGGACATTGAGGTCCGAACTTCCAGAAACAAATATGCTGTGTATCGGTCCATTTCTTTAAGCTTTCAGCATTGCATATTTACTTTAGCATCGCATGTTTACAGTTCAGCACTTGCATCGCATACAGTTAGCACACAAGCACTTGCAAGTCTCGAACAGATTTATGTTGTACATAAATCTGTTTGAGTTGTTTTAAAATACAGGATTCAGTTCTGGTATTTTCCGCATGATTTTTAAATCATACCAGATCTGTCTCCGGTGCTCTTCTGGTGAGTTTATTTTAGATGTTCAAGAACAAGAGGTATTGCACCTCCAGTTATAAGTAGCAGCGCGCAAAATCTTTTAACTCATTTTAAATGCGCGGCTGCTGATCTTTTTGATCCTATTTTCGGACCATCAATTGGTATCAGAGCAGGTTGTTCTTGAACGAGCACTGATTTTAAAACACATGTGCTATGTTTTTAAATATTTTAACTGTTTTGAGAAGCTTATTTATGAAGGCCAGTTAATCTGTTTTAATATAGAACCGGTTTTTCGCTTGATGAACTGTCGGGATGCGCGAGTCCCAGGCAGATGCCAAGCTTCTATTTTCGTTGTGCTGTAAGATCACTTGGAGCGAGGCTCAGTGACAAGCACGTGGGGCGAGATAGAAGAAGGAAAAATCTGAGATGTTCTCTGTTTACTGGTTCTTCATAGATTTAAGTAACTCAGTAGCACTTGTTATTTGAAACAATATTTCGATGCTCTGATTTGTTTTTAAATTGTTCTACGTGGGGCGAGATAGAAGAAGGAAAAATCTGAGATGTTCTCTGTTTACTGGTTCTTCATAGATTTAAGTAACTCAGTAGCACTTGTTATTTGAAACAATATTTCGATGCTCTGATTTGTTTTTAAATTGTTCTATTTTGCGGATTTCCAGCTGATGCCCAAAATTTTGTTTTTAAATGCTTTGAGCTCATGTTATAAAAGACAGGGAGAGTGGCGTCACTGTCTTTGACTAATTTGAGTTATGCATCAGTTTAGTTTTCAAAATCATATAGCTTTTGCATACAGTGCTTCCCAAAATCTGATTTTGTTTTTCAAATTAAAACTCCTGCTGTTACGTTGTTTTGTTGTTACAGTGTAGGGAGAGTTTTGTTTTAAATATCAGGAAGTCCCTGAATTCGCTCTCTTTTTTATTCCCACAAAAAGGGAGAGAATTGTTAGAACATGCATCGTTGATTTGAGGTTTTGTGTAAATCAAAAAGGGAGAGATTGATGGATCTGTATTTGACAGATCCTGATTAAGTTTTGAATTACACAAAACCTGTTATTGTGTTTCTAACAATTCCACTTAAGTGTACAGGTTTTAGGAACGAAGAAGAATATCAGCAGGAAGAAGCATATTGCGCAAAGAAGATAAGCTGCGAAATCTGTCCAGCCGATGGTTCACAATATAAAGATTCAGCAGTTGGTCTAGTTTATCATGGAATCGGCAGCTGGATTAGCAATGGAGACGTCAAAAGTTAAATCAGTTGTTCGTAATCAGGCGGAGGCCAAGTTGAACCAGCTGGAGCATAGAAATCAGCTGGAACGATATGAACCAGCTGCAAGCGCTAGAAGAGGAAGATGAACCAGCTGGAACATTAAAAGGATCCAGCTGGAACATCTAAGTGGACCATCGATGATGATGTCATTGGTGACGATATCATGTTCAGCAGATGGAGTTAGATCAGCTGGTGCGAAAGGACCAGCTGGAACAGACGCTAAGAAGAGTCGCAAGATGGAGCTGGAACGATAAAGATCAGGTGGAGCGCTAAGCGAAGATGACATCAGCAGTGACGTCATCATTCAGCAGGAAGCTACAGTAATCAGCAGGAAGCTATCAGCAGATGAGAAAAGAAGTGAAAGAGATGAAGCGACGTCGTGCTAAAGAATCAGCAGATGGTTTGAGTCCAGCAGTCGCAAGATATCAGCAGGAAGCTACAGTACATCCAGACGAGAGCTTCAGCGTCATATTTAACCAGTCGAGGATGCATGGCAAACTATGTCGTTTGAATAAGTTGATACGACATCGTTTGATCTAACCAGCTGGACAACCAGTCGCAAGCATTTGTTACCACCAGCTGGACAACCAGACGCAAGCAACAGCACATCCAGTCGTGATCTACAATGAACCAGCTGTTGCTATGAATCCAGTCGCAAGCTTTGCGTATCCAGTCGACATGGAATCCAGTCGCAAGAAAGCAGATGTAGTGGAGAGTTACAATCCAGACGCAAGATTCCAGTCGCAGTATTTGAAGATTCAGCAGAAGCACAAAGCAGTAGTAGACTTGAATCAGCAGCGAAGCAGTTGACGATTTACGAGAGCTGGATGTCAACTGCTGAGCGCAATTCAAATGGCAAAAACGCTCAAGATAGAACGGAATCAATGGCTGAGATTAAGCCGTGCAAATTGCCTTTTATCAGGGAACAAGATTTGTACTATTCTGAGAAATAGTACAATTTACAGAGGAGCGTTGTACGTATTTGGAAAGACGACAATTTGACCTTGACAAGCGCAGAACAGTTTTGGAATTTATCTAACGGCCATATTTCAAACAGAGCTTATATATTCGAGAAGCGCCATTGAAGAAGTTTGACGAAAAACTGAGAGAGTTGGTCACTGTGAGGCTATCGCAGAAAATATATTGCACAGTGCACCAGCTGAGGGAAAATGAACAGAAAGACGAAGCAATCGACCGCCATTAGAGAGGAGCTTTCACGAGAGTCGATTGCTGAGTTTTAATTAGCTTGTGTAGAAGCAATTTCCCTATTGTGTGAGAAACAGAGAGTTGAGCGTTTCATTGTATCAAATCTCACACACAGAGATTCATTCACACTTTATTGGTGAATGAATCTCAAAACGTTTCAAACAGTTACCGTCCAAGCACGATGACGTAAAACTCATGTGTATGTAGTTAGTCACACAGTTGCGGCTGGTGTGCATTTGTTGAAGTCTAGGAGTTCTCACAGCTGCAGGTTGTGGGATTGGGTCTGTACACGAGTTGTAAAATCAAATCTTCTAGTGGATCCTTCCGAGGTGGAAGAAGGGGAGATGTAGGACATTGAGGTCCGGACTTCCAGAAACAAATATGCTGTGTATCGGTCCATTTCTTTAAGCTTTCAGCATTTCATATTTACTTTAGCATCGCATGTTTACAGTTCAGCACTTGCATCGCATACAGTTAGAACACAAGCACTTGCAAGTCTCGAACAGATTTATGTTGTACATAAATCTGTTTGAGTTGTTTTAAAATACAGGATTCAGTTCTGGTATTTTCCGCATGATTTTTAAATCATACCAGATCTGTGGTGCTCTTCTGGTGAGTTTATTTTAGATGTTCAAGAACAAGAGGTATTGCACCTCCAGTTATATAGCAGCGCGCAAAATCTTTTAACTCATTTTAAATGCGCGGCTGCTGATCTTTTTGATCCTATTTTCGGACCATCAAATAGGTAAACCCATTTACCTAAAACACATCTATTATTATGGCCAGAGATTTGTCACAGTATTATCTCCTCAGATAGCTTAGGATATCCATGCACAAGGGCGAGTGGTGAATCCTCGATAACAAAGCATCGACTCCTACATGCATCGGGACCTCACCCAACATCGCCACCTGATGACCCCCAACTGAGTCGGTAAGTCAAAGTGAGGCACCTATCACGTAGAGTCTCAATGACGTTCCGAGTAATAAGGACTAATCTATACAACCAAGACCTCGGACTTAATCCACTCGACAAATGATAACCACTTGGAAAATCCGAACGAGGTTAGTTCGATAGATCACCAGGTCACTATCCATCTGCATGCTCAGAACATCACTAAGTTCACTACCAATGAAACATGATATTTCCCATCGCAGATGCTAGTCTCAAGCTCGGGCGACCATTATCCTCTTTTGGATGGTCCAATCAACTAGGAACTAGTTTAGAATACACAGTGACTATTAGATGTGTTTCATGATAGCCATCCAATCCACTATCACATCTAACATACACTATAGTGCACTCAAGGTTTTTATCCAACAATTGTAATCATAATAATGAAGATAAAGAATGTCATAGAAGAATGCGAATTTTATAAATAAATATCGTTATACAAAGAATCAACAAGAACCCACACGCTACAAGTTGGCTAGTTGGGCATCTACTCTAACATATACAACTCACGCTCCCGTGATCTAATCTATATTAGCCACCAACCAGCTTAGATCTCAAAGCTGATACCAGCTTAGGCATACAACACAGAACATTTACACAAACTGCTGGCACACATAGACAGATGCTCGTTGTTCTACTCGCGCACTAGATATCTCTCGTGCACAAATCAGATCTCACATCCTCATATCGCATCAACAGATCACGCACTGGACAACTCACACATTCCAAACAGTTCTCGCCAAAACAGACAACCACCACGGCTCTCGCCAGATCTGCTAACCAAGAACAGCTCTCACCTGAGTTGAAACCCACAATCAGCTCTTGTCTGAACAGAACATTACTATCATCTTATGCCTAAGCTGATGCCACTAAATAGCGTTGTGCAACTCCGTGATCTAACTACTCATCTCAGGGCACAAAGTACATCCCCAAGCTGAATCCAGCTTACGTTCAAGTTCATATCAAATTACACTCACACGGCACCTCCCAGAGCTGCTTGTTAGAGTATATGCCCAGCCAGCCAACTATTGGTAGTGGACTTGTTGACTATACTGTAAAACTGATCTTTATTATATAATTTAAATTTACCTGGCATTCTTTATCTTCATTATTATGATTACAAATTGTTGGATTAATACCTTAAATGCACTATAGTGTATGTTAGATGTGACAGTGGATTTGATGGCTATCATGAAGCACATATAATAGTCAATGTGTGTTCTAAACGAGTTCCTAGTTGATTGGACCGTCCAAATGAGGATAAGGGAAGTCCGAGCTTGATACTAGCATCTGCGATGTAAATCTATCATCGTTCGGACTTTCCAAGTGGTTATCATTTATCAAGTGGATTAAGTCCGAGGTCTTGGTTGTATATATTAGTCCTTACTACTCGAAACATCATTGAGACTCTATAGGTGCCTCACTTTGACCCGTTTACCGACTCCGTGGGGGTCATCAAGTGGTGGGATTGGGTGAGGTCCCGATTCATGTAAGATTAGATGTTTCGTTGTTGAGAATTCACTGCTCGCCCTTGTGCGTGGATATCCTATGCTATCTGAGGAGATAATAGTGTGAAAAATCTCTGGCCATAGTACTAGATGTGCTTTAGGTAAATGGGTTTACCTAGTACACATGCGATTTCACTATTTGATCCCCAAGATGTATGCATAGCTATCGAATCTCTAGCGACTCTCGATTTACCAATGGTCGTTGTTTCAGTTGGGATATTTGAGCTGAAAGTACTGTAATGTACACTAACCATGACCAACTGGTTCTTGCAGGCACTATCAGTGTTACCTAGGAGATCATGGGGCGATGTTTCTAGACCCTTTATCATGGTCCGATGGGTAAGTCCGAAAATGTATTTTCGGAGTCAAAGGAGTTGTGAGCCTAGACTAGTTGTATCCCTGAATCATTGAGGGTCACACAAGTACTGGTTTTTCAATTCCCGTACGTAAATGATACTCAAAATGTTTTGAGTATAGTAGGAGGAAGGATGGAAGTATGACTTCCTAAGTTGGCTGGGTAAGTATAACTTTTCTTTTAGCTGATAGGGGTATACTACAATTTTGGATTAGGTGGTCCGAAAAATTATTTTCACATCATAATGTTCAGTTTTGGAAACTCTGCAGATCAGTCTAATCTGATTGTCGATCGGGATTATAATGAAGCCACAATGATGGTCTCGAAACCAATTTTCCCTGGGCTTGGGCCTGGGCCTGACCTGGGCCAATTAACCTGATTTAAGCCCATAAAATATCTATAAAAATAGGGCCTTATGGAAGCTATTCATTTGTACCTAGTTATATTGACAACCTCCACAGCTCCCCTCCCCTAACTCTCGCCCTCCTCCTTCCGCCGCCGTTGCCGCCAGCCGCAGCGCCGTACCGCCAGAATTTGTTCCGACCGTCTCGGTGTTAAGGTTCCGTTCGTGAAATTTTCACTAGTTTTCTAGTGCAGACCAGTGAAAGAAGTTCAGATTCCGGTCGTGGACCGGATTGGGCGTTCATTGGAGCTGTTCAACCTTTCAAGGGCTATCTTCTTTTGCGGAATAGTTGGAGCCAGGCGCCTATTCGCCAAACGTAAATACTCTAAACATCCTTTGTATGTTTAGTTTTATATTATTCGTGTATTGATCGTTACTGTTGGGACAGCGAGGGATCCGGATCATCCACTGAGGCACGCGAAATTTTTAAAAATTTTGTGCCCAAGAATGCTCATACGCGAATATAACTAAAGATAAACATGCATAGGGTGTTTAAAAATATTTACCTTTGACGATTTCACGCCCGGCTCCGACTATTCCGATTTTACGCGGCAATAGCACTTCAATGGTTGAATCTCTGATTGTTTCGTCTAATCCGGTCCACGATCGATTTCCAAATTCCTTTGTTGCCTTGTACTAGAAAGCACAACAAATTGTCACGAACGGAATCTCCTCGCCAAGACTGCTGGAACGGGGTTCGATGGCATGCGGAAGCGATAGCTAGAGATTGTGGCGGCGACGGCGGGAGAAGCTGAGAGTGGATGGGAGGGGAGAGGAGAGTTATGATTCAAATATTAAGTGGGTTTTTTTCTTTCTTTTTTGAAAGTGTCTTCTCATTGCCATATTTATAGGTAGGGATGAGTTTTAGTTCAACATAATAGAGGACATTCGGTTCAACTCAAATGGTAAACATTAGTTCAACTCAAACTATGAACATTCGGTTCAACTCAAACTATGAACATTCGGTTCAAGTAAGAATGGAAATATTCGGTTCAAGTCAAACAGGGAACATTCGTTTCGAACCCTTTGATTGTGATCTCATCATAATCCGATCGATGATAAGATATCACCGATGTGATTATTTTACAAAATTGATCATTATGATGCAAAATCAAATTTTCGGACCACTAAATCTATTTATGCCAGGTTTACTCACGTTGGCTAAATATGGAATTCCTACTCCCTTAGCTAATTTTGGAGTCATACTCTCAACCTTTCTCCTACTATACTCAATCCTTACGGGAATTGGGAAAGCAGCACTTGTGTGACCGCAATGGTTCTGAGATACAGCTAGCCGTGGGCTCATAACTATTTGTGACTCCAAAAACACATTTTCGGACTTATCCATCGGATCATGATAAAGCGTCTAGCAACATCATCCCATGATCCCTAGGTATCACTGATAGTACCTGCAAAAACCAGTTTGTCATGGTTAACGTACAGTACGCTCCTTTCTGCTCAAAGTATCGAATTAACGATCATTTATAAATCGAGAGTCGCTAGAGATTCGATAGCCATGCATACATCTTGGAGATCAAATAGCGACATCGCATGTGCTACTAGGTAAACCCATTTACCTAAAGCACATCTATTACTCTGACCAGAGATTTATCACACTATTATTTCCTCATATAGCGTCGGATATCCACGTACAAGGGCGAGCGATGAATCCTTAAAAATGAAGCATCGACTTATACATGCATCGGGACCTCACCCAATCCCGCCACCTGATGACCCCAACTGAGTTGGTAAACGGGTCAAAGCAAGTCACCTATCATGTAGAGTCTCAATGAAGTTTCGAGTATTGAGGACTAATCTGTACAATCAAGACCTCGGACTTAATCCACTCGACAAATGATAACCACTTGGAAAGTCCGAACGAGAAGTTCGATAAATCACCAGGTCATATCCATCTGCATGCTCAGAACATCTCTATGTTCCCTACCAATGAAACGTGGTACTTTGCATCGTAGATGCAAGTCTCAAGCTCGACCGGCCCTCATCCTCTTCTGGATGGCCCAATCAACTAGGAACTAGTTTAGAACACACAATGACTATTAGATGTGTTTCGTGATAGCCTCAAATCCACTCACATCTAACATACACTATGGTGCATTCAAGGTCTTTATTCAACAATTTGTAATCATAATAATGAAGATAAAGAATGCCATACAAGAATGCGAATTTCATAAATAAAGATCATTTTACATAGAGTCACAAGAACCTACTTGCCACAAGTTGGCTAGTTGGGCACCTACTCTAATAATTATCGTGATCAAATTTTTAAACTTTCGCTCCGTCCCAGGACTGGGATCCGGGTCAGCCGCTACACCAACATAAACATCCTTTGTATGTTTAGATGTTTAATTATTCGTGTAATGACCGTTCTCGGGCTAAATAAAAATTTTAAACTTCCGCTGTGCCCTGGGAGCGGGATTCGGAGCCATCGTTGTGCCAACACTGTTGGCTCCTACGCTATTTTTCCCAAAACAGCTGGCGATAGTAAAACCAGCTCAACGCTCACAAAGCAGTTCATCTCTGAATTGTTTCACTCAAATCAGCTCACGCCTGATCTGATCCATGCTAAACCCAACTAAACCGCGTAATTAACCATGCTAATCTTTCGGATCTCACATTCTCCCCAACTAGAAAAGGATTTCATCCTCGAAATCAGAACAAACTCCATAACTCAAACTAAATACCAAATCTGATCGAAACACCAGTAGCAACCACAGAAACCAGAACTAAATAACACCCAAAAACTAGCACAACACTCAACAACACTAAAGCTCTCAGAACAACTACTAATCAAGAGTTCAAGATAAAACAGAGGGCAATAGCAAGCAAATATATTGCATGGGGTAATACGACAGATATTAAAACAGGTGAGGCCACTTTTTCTGCATATTCGCGTCTAACTCTTATTTAGCTTCTTCTCTTCCATGCATGCTCCACTGAACCATCACCAATAGAATGTTTTTGTTCCTAAGCTGCTTCTCTTTTCTGTCCAAAATTTGCAATGGATACTCAACATAACTCAAGGTATGATCTAGCTCTACCTCGTCAGCTCGTAGCACATGAGAAGGATCCGGCTCATACTTCCTCAACAAGGACACATGAAACACGTCATGCATTGAGGACAGCTCAGGCCAACAACAACTGATAAGCTAGAGGGACGATCCGTTCAATAACCCCATAAGGTCCGATATAACGATGTGCTAGCTTCCCTTTGATTCCAAACCTCAAAACACTTCTGAAAGGAGAAACCTTTAAGAAAACTTGATCACCAACCTGAAATTATAAAGGTCTAAGCCTTCTATTCACATAGCTGACATGGCGATCGTGCGCTGGTTTCATCCTCTTACGGATTATCGACTTGATCTCTCATCTGCTAAACGAACTCAAGAGAAGATAACTGCCTTTCCCCAACTTCTTTCCAACAAATCGATGATCTGCACTTCTTATCATACAATGCCTCAAATGGTGCCATCCCAGTAGTCACTTGGTAGTTGTTTTTATACGAGAAATCCACCAAAGACAAGGAATCCTTCCAACTTCCCACCGAAATCCATCACTACAGCTCGTAACATATCTTCCAAGGTCTGAATGGTCCTCTCAGATTGGACATCGATTTGAGGGTGATATGCTGTACTCATAGCCAATTCAGAACCTAAAGCTGCTTACAAGCTCTTCCAAAATCGGGAAGTAAACCTTGGATCCCTATTATAAACTACTGAAACTGGCACACCATGCAATCTTACCACAAAATCGATGTACAGTCTCGCCAGTTTCTTCATAGAACACGTCATGTCGTAGGGAATGAAATGGGCTGACTTTGATAGTCGATCCATCACAACCCAAACTGCATCACATCCTCGTTGGAATGAGGCAAATGAGTCACGAAATCCATTTCTAAATTCTCCCAATTCCATTGAGGCACTTCTAAACTCTGCAACATACCACCAGATCTCATCCTCTTAGCCTTGACCTGCTGGAAATTTAGACATCGAGCCACAAACTCACCGACATCATTACTAATACCTTCCCACCAATAACGTGGTTTCAAAGCGTGGTACGTCTTCCTCACACCAGGGTGTACATTGTGGTGACTACAGTGAGCTTCTCTCAAGATCGTTTCCCTCAAATCGATCATATTAGGAACCACTAACCTACCCTGAAACCTCAAAAACCCATCAGAAGCAACAGAATAATCATACAGCTGACCTGCTTGTGCCTTAAACTTTAGCTCGTGAATATACAGGCCAGTTCTCTGTGCTGCCTGTTAGAGTAGATGCCCAACTAGCCAACTTGTGGCGTGTGGGTTTTATAGACTCTTGTACAAACAGTCTTTATATATGATATTCGCATTTACTTATATGGCATTCTTTACTTTCGTTATGTGTGTAATGATTAACAATTGCGTTGAGTAAAGACCTAGAATACACCTAAGCGTATGTTAGATGTGATAGTGGGTATGACGGCTATCATGAAACACATCTAATAGTCGCTGTGTCGATGCATCGTTGTCGAGGATTCACCGCTCGCAGACATGCGTGGTATATCCTATGCTATCTGAGGGGATAATAGTGTATAAATCTCTGGCCAGAGTACTAGAAGTGTTTTAGGTAAATGTGTTTACCTAGTTACACTCGCGATGTCACTATTCGATCCCCAAGATGTATGCATAGCTATCGGATTTTAGCGACTCTCGATTTACCAATGGTCGTTGATCTGATCGGGATATATGGATTGAAAGGACCATACTGTACGCTAACCACGACCGACTGGTTCTTGCAGGCACTATAAGTGATATCTACGGGATCATGGGGCGATGTTGCTAGACGCTTTACCATGATCCGTTGGGCAGGTCCGAAATTGTGATTCCGGAGCCACAATGGTTGTGGGCCCACGGCTAGCTGTATCCCTGAACCATTGAGGGTCACACAAGTACTAGATTCGAGATTCCCGCATGGATACTCAGCTCAATGTGTTGAGCACGAGAAGAGGATTTCGGGAAGTGCAACTTCCTAAAAGTCAACAGGGGTCAAACCGGGGTTTGCCGCTGTTGAGGGGCAAAACGGTCATTTTGCACTGGGGTTCTGAAAAATGGTTTTTCAGATCATATTATTCAGTTTCGGAAACTAAGTCGATCGGTCCGATCTGATCGGCGATCGGAGTTACGGTGAAGTCTCGGTGATGGAGATGAAACGAATGTTCATCCGTTGGACCCAGACCCGTTGGGCCGGATCCAAGTCCATCACCTATTCTATTTAATATAGGATTATGACTTAACCTAAGACACTTGTGTTATAACTCATCTTCACCAACCCTAAACCTAGAAAACGCCGCCCCCTCCTCTCTCAACTCACGCCGCCGTGCGCCGCCCGCCGCCGCCCGCCGCTTCGCCGGAAATCGTTCCGGCCTAGTTTTTCGAGGAGTATCCGTTCGTGCAGAATTCGTCAGCGCTTCTAGTGCAGGCTGACGAAGGAGTCTCGGTTCTGGTCATGGACCGGATTGGCGTTATCTACCGCAATCTACCGAGAAGAGCCGGGTTCTTGTAATTCCGGTTGGAGCCAGGCATAAGTGCCAGCAAGGTATTCGTTTTGAACGCCCTATGCATGTCGAATTATGAATTCAATTCTTCGTATTGATCGTCTCCCGGCCTTTATTCTATGTTCTTCCGCTGTCTCGCCGGGGGGCGGATCCGGATCCCCAACACTGCCCTAATGTTTGACACAATCTACAGTTCGACTTGGAAAGAGGAAAACCACGAAATAATCATCGCTCGGTTGAAACCGCCAACCAGTATTTCCCAAATGCTCATGGACTTTCGAGATACTCAAAGATGGAAGCCTCAAAACTTGCGCTTTTCTACTAAGGGCATCAACAACAAGATTCACCCTTCCTGGTTGGTACTGTATCTCACAATCAAAGTCCTTTAGTAACTCCATCCACCGGCGCTGCCTCATGTTCAAATAAGATTGAGAAAAGAGGTATTGAAGGCTCTTGTGGTGGGTGTACACCACAAATTGCTCACCATAAGGGTAATGGCGTCATATCTTCAACGCAAACACAATGGCAGCCAACTCCAGATCATGAACCGGGTATCGAGTCTCGTGAGGCTTGAATTTTTGAGACGCATAAGCAATGACTTGTTCATTTTGCATCAAAACATAACCCAGTCCACTAAGAGACGCATCGGAACATACCACAAAACCTCCTGAACCCGAAGGCAATGCTAAAACTGGAGCAGTAGTTAAATTCTCCTTCAGCAACTGAAAACTGTTCTCACACTCCTCAGTCCAAACAAATCTTCTATCTTTCTGAGTCAGCTGCGTCATAGGCTTTTCTATTCTAGAAAGTCCATCGATAAAATGTCGGTAATAGCCAGCCAATCTAAAAAGCTACGAATATCAGAGACATTCCTGGGATGCTCCTAGTTCACAATGGTCTCTACCTTACTGGGTGTTAGAGTAGGTGCCCAACTAGCCAACTTGTGGCGTGTGGGTTCTTGTTGACTCTATGTAAAATGATCTTTATTTATGAAATTCGTATTATTTTATGGCATTCTTTATCTTCATTATTATGGTTACAATTGTTGGATAAAGACCTTGAATGCACTATAGTGTATGTTAGATGTGATAGTGGATTTTATGGCTATCATGAAACACATCTAATAGTCACTGTGTATTCTAAACTAGTTCCTAGTCGATTGGGCTGTCCAAAAGAGGATAAGGGCCCCCCGAGCTTGAGACTAGCATCTGCAATGCGAAGTACCACGTTTCATTGGTGGGGAACATAGTGTTGTTCTGAGCATGCAGATGGATAGTGACCTGGTGATCTATCGAACTACCCTCGTTCGGACTTTTCAAGTAGTTATCATTTGTAGAGTGGATTAAGTCCGAGGTCTGGTTGTACAGATTAGTCCTTGTTACTCGAAACATCATTGAGACTCTACATGATAGGTGCCTCACTTTGACCCATTTACTGACTCAATTGGGGTCATCAAGTGACGGGATTGGGTGAGGTCTCGATGCATGTAGGATTCGATGCTTCGTTGTCGAGGATTCACCGCTCGCCCTTGTACGTTGATATCCTATGCTATCTGAGGAGATAATAGTGTGATAAATCTCTAGCCAGAGTACTAGATGTGTTTTAGGTAAATGATTTTACCTAGTAACACATGCGATGTCACTATTTGATCTCCAAGATGTATGCATGGTTATTGGATCTCTAGCGACTCTCGATTTATCAATGGTCATTGATCTGATCGGGATATTTGAGTTGAAAGGATTGTACTGTACGCTAACCATGATCGACCGGTTCTTGCAGACACTATCAGTGATACCTAGGGGATCATGGGCCGATGTTGCTAGACTCTTTACCATGATCCGATGGATAAGTCCGAAAATATGTTTTTGGAGTCACAAATATTGTGAGCTCACGGCTAGTTGTATCCCTGAACCATTAAGGGTCACACAAGTACTGGTTTCTCAATTTCCGTATGGAAATTAAGCTCAATGTGTTGAGTATAGTAGGAGGAAGGATGAAAGTGTGACTTCCTAAAATTAACTGGGGGTGGAAATGATATTTCCTAAATTGGCTTGGACTAGTATGACTATCCTTAAAGCTGGTAGAGGACTAACTGCTATTTTGGATTAGGTGGTCTGAAAAATTGTTTTCACATCATAATGTTCTGTTTTGTAAACTGTGTAGATCAGTCCGATCTGATCATCTATCGGGATTATGATAAAGCCGCAACTATGCACTTGAAACCAATGTTCAATAGGTCTTGGCCCGACCCAAGCCCATTAACCTGGTTTAAGCCCATGAGAAATCTATAAATAGGGAGGCCCTGAGGTATTCATTTTACTCGCACCAAAAGTCGGGAACAACTTTCCAAGTTGGATTGCGTGCTCTCCCTTCAGTTATATTTTCCTTTCCCTTCTCCTCCGCCCCTTCGTCGTGTCGTCGCCGCCGTCGCCGTCGCCGTCGCCGCCCGTCGTTGGAATCTGTTCCGATCATCTCGGCGAGGAGATTTCGTTCGCGAACTTTCGTTGGTTTTCTAGTACAAACCAACGAAGGAATTGAGATTCCGGTCGTGGACCGGATTAGGAGGCCATAGCTGTTCAACCGTTGAAGTGTCAATTCCCTCGTGGAACTGGTCGGAGCCAGGCGCCTAGACGCCAGCAAGGTAATCTTCTAAACATCCTATGAATGTTTAGATTATTGTTTAGGTTTATTGACCGTTCCCGGACTCAAAATTTTTAAACTTTCGCTGCGCCTCGGAAGTGGGATCCGGATCCGCCGCTGCGCCAACACTGGGATCAACTGAGGTACCATGGAAAGAAATGACATAACCCATAAAAACTACTCTATACAATCAAAACTCACATTTGGAAAACTTAGCATATAGCTGTGAGTCTCGAGAGTTTGGAGAACTAACCTCAGATGCTCTTTGTGTTGCCTCTTGGTCTTCGAATAGACCAAGGTATCATCGATGAACACTATCACAAACTGATCTATGAACTCTCTGAAAACTCGGTTCATCAAATCCATAAAGACTGCAGGGACATTCGTCAAACCAAAAGGCATAACCAGAAACTCATAATGTCGATACCTCGTCCGAAACGCAGTCATCGAAATGTCCTCCTCACGAGTCCTCATCTGATGGTAACACAAACAAAGATCGATCTTAGAGTACACCGCTGACCCTGAATTTGGTCAAACAAATCATCTATTCTCGACAACGGGTACTTATTATATACAGTCGCTTTTTTCAGTTGCCGGAAGTCGATGCACATTCATCGAGCCATCTTTCTTCTTTACGAAAAGAATTGGAGCTCCCCAAGGTGACATACTCGGCCTAATGAAACATTTCTCCAAAAGATCTCTCAATTGAACCTTCAGTTCTCTCAAATCTGCTGGCGCCGACCGATACGGGGTCCTCGAAATTGGGGTTGTTCCGGGCACCAACTCAATATTGAAGTCGTTATTCCTTCCCGAAGGGAAACCAGGAATCTCCTCGGGAAAAACGTCGAGAAATTCTCGAGCAACGGGAATATCACCAAGCTCCGAACGAGGTTCTGGGGTTACGTCCAATGCATAGATCATGAAGCCAGAATTTTCTAATGATAGTAACCCAAACATCTCCATGGCTGAGACTAGTGGAATCTTAGATCGAGAGTCATGGCCGTAGGAATTCCACTTCTCATCGGATTAAGGTGTAAGACGGGCAACACCATGGAAACAATCTATCGTAGATCTAAAGCTAGATAACACATCCGTCCCCAAAATACAATCGAAATCTCTCATATCCAACTTAGACTGGCAATCAACACATTCTCACCAAACTTAATCACACATATGACAATCTCTCGAGAAAACAAGCTCGCACCAACATGAGTTGCGATCGACACCACATCACGCAAGGAAGTAGTACTCAATCCGTACTCACAAATGAATGCATCAGACAAGAATGAATGTGATGCTCCTGTGTCAAATATAACTCATGCAGGAAAATCGAAAATAGAGCAATTACCTGCAATCACTCCTTCGGACACATCCTCAGCTTGCTCCCTCATTATGACGTTCATCTGAACCTGCCGAGGTCCTAAGAATTGGGAATGAGAAGACCCACCGAATCATGAACATCAGGCTGCTGAAATGATCCTTTCTTCCAACGTGCAGTCAAAGGTACGACTTTCTTCTCAATTTACAAGTTTTCTTGTACCTTTGGTCAAGCCTAAAAGTAATGAAATAAAACGATTTTTAAGCGCAACACCCAGAATAAAAAATGATAGACAAGCATGAATAAGACAAAATAAATCTGACTCCACTATAGCATAATTGCTTATCAACTGTTTTAGGCTTGCCCGAGGTCACTTGTTATATATTTTTTGTTTGGTTTGATTTGATTTCCATATATATGGTGTATTTTTGTATATGAACCTTTTGATCATTTACTGTTTGTTTACCTACAAAAAACATGGTAAATGCACTTTTATGCAAATACCCTCTCCACAATAAAAATCTTACATATGGAAAACCTCATCCATGTGATTTACTACATCCATCCTCAATTATATTAGGTACATCTTTCTTATCCCTACCAAGTATATAGTCCAGTTCAATCTTATTACTATTATTTCCTCCCAACAATTTTTGTATCCTAATAAAACATTTATTGATAAGGGTTAAATGATAAAATCATTTGTAATTTCTTTTTCCATAACTTTCTAATCTGTATGAAAATGATTAAGAAAAAATATTATATATTGATCCGGGTTAGTTTAGTATATGAGCTAATTTACGAATACGTTAATCCATTCCTTTTATTAACTACATCAAACGTATCATATTTTTGAAGTATAATAAATTATCACACTGGATCATTTGTCCTTATTTTCATTTATTGATTACTCATATTTACATCCTTCACATACCACATCCACATACAAATAGAGCTATCAAACTTCTAAATTCCGGCCGCAACTGCGTGCTTCACCCGACAATATTTTTACTAAACAATATTACTAAGAAAACACCAAAGCAACGCTAATATTTGATAAACATATTTGCAATGTTACATGATAAAAAATTCAATGGTTCAATCAAAACATAGTATAAGATTTCAGTACCAATTATAATATTTTGAATTCAAAACCGCATACCCAAACAATATAAATTACACAAATAGAAATTTGATTATAAAAAAAATTGTAACTCATGAAACTAAAAACTATGAACCTTGTTTAAAAAATAAACGAACAACTACTAGTTTTAAATTTCGGAAATACATACTTTAGAAAAGTATTTTAGTACAACAATTTTAAAAAAATGAAAACTTATGAAAAACAAAATTTTTAACAATAGCGTGCTGGTCCTCCCCACATCCTACTTGCCTTGGCCTGCTTCGGCCTGCCACCGAATGGGCCACTAAATATAAGTGAACTTCTTCAGTATCCGCATGACACAATCAAGAAACCTAATCGCATAGCTTTTCCAGTAATTCATTTTAAGCGATTATGGTAACAAATAACAATTGAATTTGAAACATTGATTAGTCATATAACACCGAAAGTATATTCACTGTTTGATGATTACGAAAGAAACACAATTGAAGCTAACAAAGATAGTTGACAAATTTTATCTGAAGACACATGAAGGTAATCTTTTTCATCTATGAAAACAAAAGTGAGTGTGCCATGGCACATATTCATTTCCTTCATGCATCGTTCTTTTGTATTAGAAGGAGCTTAAAAAAACAACTTTAATAACCAAATGAGACACCACACTAACTGAGACTCACTTGCAAGACAAATGAAGCAAAGCAACCCACAAAAACGAATCTTCAAGATCATCTGGTGGCGTAGCATACAATGGATTCGTACGTGAGAGTTTATTGGAACCTCAAATTCACCTTTGAGACCTAACATTTGCACCACTCACACCCTCAACTCGATCTTTGCTGATTTCTGCAAAATGGCCCACCATTTCATAGAACTGTTTAAGGCCAGACAGCGGCAGAATGATAGAAGAGCGATCTGAACCTGTGACCTGAAATTTTTACTTGTATCTTTCAAAAGAATTCATAAACTTAATTTTAGTATGGTGAAATTGGAACAAAATTTGCCACCCACCTCAGAAATCTTCAAGAAATGACCTCTGTTGTTGCTACCAAGATCAAAGAAGAACTTCTTTTGATCTACTCGTATCACTTTTGAGGCCTCCATGTTACCTACCTCGCGATGTGGTGATATCTCAGAGGTGCGTTCAACATCTAAATCAGTCGCTGGAGAAGGTTGAGAACTGTGACCAGATATAAAACCAGCCCCAACATCATCTGAAAGCCCGACAAGCTGTTCTGAGACTTCGGAGTCCTGCAGAAGCTTACAGGCAATCAGTAAAGAATGACGATTTACTTTCGTGTTTCCTCAACAGTTTTTATGGAGCTCGTTAACTAAAACCAAGATCACAAATTTACCGGATTTGGAAGGGTGAAAAGTCTTGATGCTTCATTAATTTCTGCCAAAATATTCCGAAAAGCTGCCCAGCCTTCATCTCGGGAACTTCCAGCAGGGACAATTATTGTGCTGCGGTTACGGCTGACTGAAGCTTCGGATATCTGCATACCCAAATCTATCAGAGACACAAACAAGATATGACATGTTTGGAAGAAAGATTAAAATCTAAAAAGATTGGTGTTGACAAACACTCCATTCATACTGAATGAGGATTAACTTTCTTTCTAGCTCAATAATTTATAGGAATGAACTTATCCACACCCTTAACAATCCTATTTCCGTCCAGAAATTTGGTTCTTGAACCACAATCATAAAAAAGGACCTCAAAAAACACTCTTGGGAGTTTCGTATATGAATGTCAGAAAATATTAGATTTATCTCCACCAGAAAATGAGCCTGAGGTAAGGAGCAGCCTAAGATTTAACTGACAATAATCCAAAAATAATCTCAGTTATATTTTCTAAAAAATTATGTTTGGGCTACTCTGCATATAGCATTTTCTTTTAGGTGTGGGGTGTGGGATGTGGGGTGTGGTTTCACGAGGTTTTGTAGGCATGCTAAAAATTAGTATTTGCATACACGCACTAGCTTTAATGTCAACAAAAAGAAAGGCATAGAGAAAACAAGTATCTGCTTCCCCAAGCTATAATGTGAACAAATACAACTAAGGCAAACATAAAGTAACCAAGAATTTCTGGGAAGCTAATTCAATTTTGAGTACTTGGCTTGAACAAATGTAGATGAAAAATGATGATACCATACAAAAAGTACATTGACAAATGATGATGCTTTCAACGATAGCCAACATTGAGGGAAAAATTATGAACATAAAATCTTAGGAGTATAATATACAAGGGCAATAAACATAACTTCTAGCTAACTAGTAACTATACTTCCCAACAATATTACACATTTTTTATTCAGAGACATACTTTTTTCAATAGCATTCAAATGTTGAATCATACAACAGTGTCTTTATTAACCTTGAACAAATGCCACGAGGTATAAAACACGAGTGATAATGATGGGGACGACTAACCTACATCCATTCATGTATGAACCTGAGAGTTAAACTCAATAATTTGCCCTACAAATTTCTTCAATATCCGACTGCCTAACTATAACATTCATATTCCAAGCGAACCAGTTCTTTATGATGCATCCTAGCAGAAAAGGGGTCATTCTTCCTGAAACAAGTGGATCTACATACGGCCTTTTCATGATTAACAACTAACCATCACGATAAATCAACACCACATAATACTTATCTTATACAATAGGATGCACAATAAATATATCGTAATTCATATCACTAAAAAAAGAACTTTCAGAAGCGCTAATTACTAATTTGGTCTTTCTTCTCAGCCTCTAATATAGAACGACAAGAATTATTCACTTTTCTTCGTCACACTTTAAACTGGATTCAATAAATATGTAACAATTTGAAACTTCAGAAGTTTGTCTATTACTTCGAGCTTTTCTTCAGTCAATTCAGTAAACTGACATTAAACCGGATTAAATAGTTAATGAAAATGTCACTTGTTTAGTAGTTTGTTTCAGATTGCCATGTTTATTAGCTTTTTGAGCTTTTACTTCAGTCAATTTAGAAAACTGATTTTTTGTTCTCATATATATATATATCATAGACCGAGGACCTTTTCCCTTTACGGTACAAGAGCAGAAGCAACTGCTAGATACAGATTTAAGTCCATATCTTTCCAAGTACCAGGAATATAAGTCAAGTTTTATTTTGAGTTAAAATAAGTTATTTGAAATCATTGATTTCACAAACTGTAACCTTGTAATAACTATGAAATAAATAGTGACAGCTGCAATAGTAAATAAAAAAAAAATCCAGATGTAAAACAATAGTTTCTATTGTGATGCATGGACAAGGTAAAATAGAGAATGAGAATAAGAAATAGCAAAGGACGAAAAAAGAGAGTACTGACTTTGAGAAAGCGCCCCCTTCTGTTCTCGCCAACATCAAAATAAAATACCTGCAAATGACCATATACTTAGTTACTGTCAACTAATATAAAATGAAGGAAGTTATGCGTGGAGCAGGTCTGGTTATGAAAGGTGCCTTAGTGTCGATCTGTAATTCTTTGCTAAAGACTTGTGGATCATCAGAATCGACATAGTAATTGAAGAGGTCGAGGAACCATGAGACGCCATTGCAAGGTAGTATGATTGTGGACCTGGAGGCAGATGTTTTCTCCGAGATCTTAAGATATCTCCCTCTGGGATTCTCCTTGAGGTCAAAGTAGAACAGCTTGTGCTCCACTTGCAGTGTTCTGCATATCAACTCCACATCATTCCCTCCCCCTCCGCCACTTCCACCTGAATTCCCTTCCATCTCTCTCAATCAATATTCATAAATAGACACAATTGGCAGTGAAACTAGCTAATTATCCAATCCAATTCTCCATACTTCCTCGTGAAGAACCAAAGAACCACTGACAGAAATCAAGCTAAAAGACGAGGCTTGCACTTACCATAACAATTAGATCAAGTGCAGAATCAGGCATGAATCGGAAGCCGGAAGGCTAAATATCACTGTTTTAGGGCTATATTGAATATTGACTGATTGAAGGGATAGGATTAAGGGAGTTGGTCAGATAATATAAACGGCTACAGACCCAAACGCCAACACACCTACACGGTTAGTTCACGTTCCAGAGCTTCATTTTGTTTGTTTCCGTTAATTTTGTTGCTATATGATTATCTACAATTTATTATATTTTAAAGAGAATCTCATTATCAAATTTAAGATAAAAGATAGGTCCAACGTAGAGAAAGGATTTTGCTCCCAACACATTCCTACAGGTTTACTTTCGAAGCTGCGGAAGATGGTCTGGAGATCACATACGTTACGAAAATATTATCCTTAAAAATTTGCATAATGGTTTTATTTTATTGGCTCATATCAGATCAGAGCCAAGCTCAAAGCCGAAGTTCTGTGTAGTATAAGTGAAGAACAAGAGTACAGCTGATAAAAATCATATCAGATGGAATTTCGTATTAGATCAGGTGTTCAGATCGGGTAATCATCTCATCTTATAGCAGTTCAGCTGAGAGCTGAACGAACTAAGAACATCGACCAGATCAGCTTAGAGGAAAACAGATAAGATAAGCACAGAGTCAATCATCTTAGAATAAATAAGAACAAGAGCAGTCTAGATGACATAATGGTTCTATTCTATTTTATTTTATTTTACTTATTTTAGAGTAGATAAAAACAAGAGCGACCTAGTCTGGAAATCACATACATTACGAAAACATTATCCTTAAAAATTGCATAATGGTTTTATTTTATTTTATTTTCTTTATCTATTACCAATGACTTCAATCATCTTGAAAGCAAATTTTTTGTCCCATTTTTTAATTCATTTGAAGTGTTTGCCATTACTTTGTTGTAATTTACTAGTAAATTAATGAATAACCTCGTTATAACATAACACAGTTAATTACAACACTAGTCCACTTATTTAACTTGATGTGAATTATATATGTAATATCCTTTGACAATGAAAGAAAAAATTATCAAATATCACAACATCCAACAAACTTAATAATTTAGTTCTTTTGCTATTTGATGACAAACTAGCTAATTAAAGGCATAAATTAAAACGAATCGAATCAAATATACGTTTAATTGTGTTCCGTACACCTGACGCGTTATGTAATTCTTTAATTCACGATAAATTTTATCACAAACATTTATCGAATTACTTTTTGTTTACTAATACATTTTGCGATTATTTACATTGTACAATTTATTACACACGCATTGATCGAATTAAATTCAGTTTAATAAAATTGTCAACTGAAGCGCCAAAAATTCAGAGTTCCCCGGTTACACAGGAAATAACTATTTTTTTGTATAAAAATGTTTTAAAAATTGATCAAAATATATATTTTTAACTAATTCTTTAACAAATTTTCCATGAAAATTTTCTGTCCTAGTCATATTCACGTTAAAATTTCAGAAATATTTAGAGAGGTTTGAGCGTGAGGTCCGGAAATTTACAATTCTATAAAAACGTTTGCTCGTTATATAGTGACGTCTTCCCACAACTAAAATCATCTTCAAAACCATATCCTATTAAACGTAAGACACTGCTTCTTTGACGCATCAATAGAAAATGTATCATGCTTCACTCTTTCATAATTTCTAAATCTCATGATCTTAATGCAAGGAAAAATTATCGTGAATTAAAGAATTACATAACGCATTATGTGTACGCATTATAGTAATGATGAATTCTGATCAAATTTGCAATCGTTTGAACATGAATATGTATATGTATCGTGCATACTTGTGTTTTGAGGATGAAATGGGCTAGGGTGCACACGGTGAGAGGCGACTGCGTGCCTGGCTGGTGAGCCATCAAGCACTTGGTTCATGATAGGAGTCGGTTTTTATGTGTTTGTTAGTGTTGCTTTGGGTCCATAATTGCATGATCTGTATCTGTCGAGTCTTTATATTCTTTATTTCTTTTATGTTTTATACTTATAACTAATGATTAAATTTGTCTGATTATAAGATAAAAATTGATAATTAAAGAGGATATGTGAAGTTGGGACAGTGAGCAGCTTATAGGAGAAAATGCTAACTGGGGCACGGGTTTAAAAATGGTGGATCCAGTTTTATATATATATATATGTATGTGTTTATCGTCAAGAGCAATGTTTTTATAATTGGGCCGATAATCGTACCGGCCTAACTTAAAAAAAATATTAACCAGTTCATGGGACTGACGTATATTAATAAATATTAATATAATATAATGAATAATAGCTTTAGTTTAAAAATCTAAAATATATATTTGCGGGTGTTTGTGTGTCCAAAGTCTAACTAAGTATATAATATATAACCAACTATTAGTTTATGGATTAAATTATGAGAATTCGAGTTTTTTTAAAAAAAAGTGAAAACTTTAAATAATAAGAATTTGATTTTTTTTAAAAAAATTAAAAACTAGTTGAACCAATTCGATCGTTCAACCGGTTTTGACTGATCAAACCGGAAAAATGGTTATTTAACCTTACCGGATAAGACCAACAACCAGTTTCCGGTTGAACTGATCGATTTGATCTGGATTTAAAAAAATGGTTAAGAGATCGAAGAGATCGAGTTCTTACATTAAAAGGACATAGAGATCGTAACAAGAAGACCTTTGCACTAGCCAAAGAACTTATCCGACCAAATCTCATCCAGTTAATTTGATTGATCAGTGTAAGAAATCGATATCCTCTCTCTCAAATTAAGTCCTAACTCACCTCCACCGCATATCACAAAGCCTTTGCCATTCTTCAAGCCAATGATAAGTTCACGGCCACCATCATAGGAAGTGCTGATGGACACCGAGCAAAAAGGGGTGTCGGATCCAAGGTCATATCTTTTGCCTTGTCACTTTACCTCACAACGAAAATTTTCTTTAAGCCTTGTGTGATGTATTTTTGTAATGCCCAAGACTCCGAGACGACCAAATAGATTGCAAATAACTATTTACAAAGAATAAAACTGGTTTTTATTGGTCAAAATCAATTAATTTTTAAGCAAAAACTTTATTTGGCTGATTTTCCATTAGTTTGGTGTCAAGATTTCAGGATTTTTTTTTTTGGACTGAAAATTTATGGAGGAATACGCGAGAATCATAAATGTCTTATTTATATTTTCATGAGTGAGATTTTTAAGAGAATCAGTCTTTTTACCCTAGGAATAAAATAAAATAAAATAACAAGTTCTCATTTGTATTTGGTGAGGGTAATTATTGGATCTTGTTTAGAATACGGGTTCAATCTTTTATTTTATTCTTTTTGGAAATCAAATTCCACATTTTAAATTAAAGTTTAAACAACTTTTAAACTTATCTAGCACTTTTTTAATAAACAGTTAGCACTATAAATGATTAATTAATTGTATAGGGGAAACTCCTGTAGCCCACTTTCACCGCAAAAAAAATCCATGCATTCTACCTTTTTTTTTTGTAAAAAAAAAGTTTTTGGTTTCAGCTTCAGAATACGGTCCCGAAGATAAGTGTTCATCTCCAGTCAAAGAAAGATCTTGCTCGGTCTCACCATAAGTTTCTATGTTTAGGCATTAAAATTAAAATTTAATTATTTTATTCTGATGTCTGAAATTTTAAGATTTTGAGATAAAGATTTAGTGAAAGTAAAATGTTTTTTGTCGTTATTCATATGATGGAAATCGGCTAATCTTTATAGTAATGTTGTATATGTGTAACATATCAGATTTTAATTTTGATAAATACAAAACTTGTTATTTTGTATCTAACAGTTTACGTGAATGTGCAAGCTAAGCTGCATTTAGATCAGAATAGAGTCAAGCTGAAAGCTCAAGAATTGCGCAGTGTAAGGAAGAACAAGAGTTCAGCTTAGAAGAATCAGATCAGATGGAGCTTCGTATAAGATCGTATTCAGATCGGGTGATCATCTCAGCTTAGAGCATTTCAGCTGAGAGCTAAACGAACTAAGAACATCGACCAGATCAGCTCAGAGGATAACAAATAAAATATTCATATTGGAGCTAGAATCAGCACATAGTCGATCAGCTTAGAGCAGATAAGAACAAGAGTAGCTTAGATCAGAAGCGCATAAACAGATCAGAACAGAACATAGTTGAACGAAGCAGATTAGAGCAAGAACATCTTAGATGAAGCTTTATAATGGATCAGCTGAGAGACGCTCAGCTGAGAGACGCTCAGCTGAGACGCGATCAGCTGAGAGACGATCAGTTGAGAGACGATAAGCTGAAAGGCGATCAACTGAAAGGAAGAAGAAGAAGCAAGATTCAGATTAGAACAGCTCAGAGCAGATCATCAAAGGTGATCAGCTCAGAGAACTTCAACTCAGAGCAAGTCAGCTCAGACGAGCAAAGCAGTTTGAACACGAGCTTACTCGAAGACTGTTAAAGAAGTTCAAACTGATTTGTTTCGATATGTCTACATCAGTTCAGAACAAGTACAAAGAACATTAAATGACCTCGCCTACCTATGCACGATGAAAGGACAACAGGGACAAAATTTCAGAAACTTTACAGAAGCTTTTCAATGGTTGGGAGATTGTGTACAACCGTAACATAAGTCAGGAACTCACTCTGTAATTCTTCTCTCACGTCAACAGTAAAGTACTGCTCGAAGAAGACCCTTTTAAATTCCTCCCAGGTGAGCATTTTCAAGTCAACAGTTAACTTGGCTCCTTCCCACCAAATCATGGCATCTCCTCTCAGTATGTAAATTGCACACCGAGGCCTTTCCAGTTCGGTCAGATGCAAGTATTCAAAGATCACTTCCATGGACTTAATCAAACTCTCTGCTACCAGAGGATCAGTAGAACCAGAAAACTCCTGAGGTCTCTGTCTTCTGAACTTCTCCTGAGGATCTTCTCGACTGACTATTCTACCTGACGACTGACCATTCCCATGGTTGGTTTGGTCAACTAAGCGTTCTAAAAGTTGAGCCATACTATTGAGGACTGGGTTTATGCCTTCTGACTCACTATCTCCTTCGGCAAAAATCCTTCTTCCTCTACCGCGTCCTGACATATCTAAAAGGATAGCCCAAATCCACCACAACTCTATTATGAGAGATTACTTTATGCTAGAACATGAATTAAAACTCACAAATTTCAGAAGCGGCTGGAGAGAGCTGTTCAGACTGGAAGTGTGTTTATCTCAAGGACCATGCTCTGATACCAACTGTAACGACCGGACTTTTCTCCAACGTAATTTAGAAGTTTGGGGTTCAAATTGAAAGACCCAAAAATTTTCGAACTTATTAAACACAACATTCGTTACTAAATTCTGGACTGAATTGCAATAAATGCAACTCGTAAATGCGGAAAAGCGAATAAAGCTGAACAAGGACATATACGGAATTAGAATCAAAATCCGATAGACTTCCCAATAAAATAAAAATAAAAAGGCTGAACAGTCTTCTACTGTTTAACTGAAATAGGATTATGTTATAATACAAAAACTACAACTGAAGTTTCTGTACAACAAAATAAAGTCTGATGAACAACGGAACCGACGTCCACGATAAACACATCCTTTCTTTCTGCTCATCTCTCTCCAGCTCCCTACTGCTCATTACCTGCACTCAATGAAAACTAGTGAGCCTAGTGCTCAGCAGGTAAAATCTGGAAATAGCAAGGGCACATAATACAAGCGAACAACAACTGATATTTATCTGGAATCTGAATAGATTAGAATAAACAAGCTCAATAATATGACTGGAATATCTGAAACAATTGAAGCATAAGCATAAAACGTTCTGAAATTTTTTCCTTTAAACTTTCTTTAGAGCTGTGATTAAAATCACACTTGTGCTCTTCTTTCTTTTCTGAAATTATGACAAAGACACTTGTACATTTGGTCCAATTCGTTGATCAAACTCCTGATATCATTCTTAGCATATAGCTCATGGTGAAGGGGTATACAGATCCGTCAATCCGTAATCCTAATCCTTCCTGGTTGAAAGGGCACACGGTTCGTCAGCCGCGCACTCACCCTTCCTCTGGGGACCATTTGTTGCCAAATTCATAACTTAAAACTTTTCATAAACATAATCTTTCTGCTCTTTCTTTCTTTCGTAAATTTGTTTTCTTTCTTTCTAGTACGATTTAATGGTTTTTGTTTGTTCAATGATGTTCTGAAACACTTCGAGAATTCTCTGTAATGCTTGCGAAGATGAAAACTGAATAAAAGCTCTACTTGAATCTGTCAATTGAATCAAATAAATCTTTCAAATCGAAGTGAAAATGACCAAGGAATCTGATTCTGAAATTTCATTATCAATTGTAAAAGAATAGGGAAATGAACATGTAACAGCTGAATCGAACAGAAGTGTCGTAAGGAAAGAGAAACATTTCAGACGTCTATTGGTCAACGTCAGATGTCAACGCAAATGGATTTAGAAATTTCAGATGTTGATCAAACCAACAGCTGAATACAAACT
>KQ992382.1:82451-115599 GCA_001598015.1 Dorcoceras hygrometricum
CTTCCATCTGCCTAAATCCTTGCGCTACCAGCCTAGCTTTATTTCAAGTTACTATGCCATCTTCATTTAGTTTATTCCTAAAGACCCACCTAGTTCCTATGATTGAATGGTTAGAAAGTCTAGGTACAAGTTTCCAAACATTATTGCGCTTAAATTGATTAAGTTCTTCTTGCATAGCGTCTATCCAGCTGGGGTCAGCTAAGGCCTCATCTATCTGCTTAGGCACTATATGCGAGATGAATGCTGAATAAAAATTATCATGAATTAGCTGGACTCGTTTGCGAATAGGAGATTCGAAATTACCTATGACTTGCTCGGGTGGATGATTTTTATTCCATCGGAGATCAAGTCCAATTAGATTTGATCCTTGTTCCCCTTGTGTCGCTGGCTGGTTTGCAACTGCTGAATCAGCTGACGCCAATTGATGTTGAGCTTTTTGGCTTGTGCGTCTGCTTCCAGCTGTTGTGATCGTTGTTCCAGATGTGAGCTATGATCAGCTCTTGTTTCAGTTGATGGTCTGGATACCAACTGGTGATCACTTGCGACTGGTTGTCCAGACGTTGGTCTTAATACCGAATGATATGGTGCTCGCGCCTTGTTGTCCAGCTGGTGGTGAAGAAACCAATTGATAATTTGTGCAAGCAGCTGGTACTTCAGACGTTGGTCTTAAAACCACTAGAGAAACGCTTGCGACTGCTTGCGCAACGTCTTTTGGAGCAATATCTGATTGAGTGTCGTCTGGTTGAGAATTCATTGCTTCACCTCTAGCAGCTGGTACACTTAGGAAGATCTGACCCTGTATAGAATCATTGTTAGTTAAATCAATGACTACTGGGTTACCTGTCAGATATTGTTGTGCATTGATGTTCGGTGTGTCCACTGCTGGTTGTTCTTCAGCTGAATATCTTTGTGGCACGTCGTTGTCAGATTCTTCAAGACTTGTTGACTCCAGACGTGAACACAAATCATGTAGGCTTGCAGCTGAATTTGATTTTAAACTGGTTTCATCAAACACCATGTGTGCTGATTCCTCAACTTTCAAGCTTCGATTGTTGAAAACACGATACGCTTTGCTCACAGCTGAATATCCCAAGAAGATACCTGCATCAGATTTAGATTCAAATGCTGTTAGGTGCTTTTTACCATTTTTATGAATGAAACATCTACACCCAAACACCCTGAAGTAAGATATATCAGGTTTCTTGCCATGCCAGATCTCATATGGAGTTTTATCGTGCATCCTATTAATCATCGATCTGTTCTGAGTATAACACGCTGTGTTAACTGCTTTTGCCCAGAATTTTTGTTAAATACAGGAATATGCAATCATATATCCAGCAGCTTCTTTTAAAGTGCGGTTTCTCCTTTCAGCTAACCCGTTTTTCTGAGGAGTTCTAGCTGCTGAGAGCTCATGCTTTATCCCCAAGTCTTCCAGATAAGAAGTTAATTTAAAATTTAGAAACTTTGTACCGCGATCACTTCTTATTCGGTTGACTGAACAAGATCTGTCATTTTGTAAACGTTTTAAGAGGCGTATCAGCTGGTTGGCGGTTTCAGATTTTGCTTTTAAAAACAACACCCAAGTATATTTTGTAAAATCATCAACGACTGCAAGGGTGTAATTCGTTGTCCCAAAGCTCGTTACCGAAATAGGACCAAAAAGATCCATATGCAATAGATCAAGGCAACGGTTAGAACGCTTTCCGTCTTTATTTTTAAAAGTCGATTTAATTTGCTTACCCAGCTGACAGGCTGCACAGATCTTATCCTTAGAAAAACTGATTTTTGGCAGACCAGAAATACTATCACGTTGACTCAATTTAGCAAGTGTTTTGAATGCAAGATTATTCATTCATTGATGCCATAGCCAGCTCTTGGAAGAACTAGCTGCAAGGCACAACTGCTCATATTCCAGCTGATCTGACCAATTGATTATGTAGGTATTCCCCGAACGTTTTCCTGCCAATACAGTCAGACCACTTGGACTCTGAACCGTGCATGTGTGTTGTTGAAACTGGACTGTATAACCTTTGTCACACAGCTGATTAATGCTAATCAGATTGTAACGTAAATTATCAACAACTAATACATCTGAGATAGAAATGTTACCGTGGATAAGCTTACCCTTACCCACAGTGTTACCGTATGAGTTATCACCAAAGACTATCTTTGCGCCTTTCTGTGGAATGACGTCTGATAGCAGCTTTTGATTTCCTGTCATGTGTCGCGCACAGCCGCTATCCAGATACCACAAGTTTGATACATCATCTGGTTCGTACCTATTATCCTGCAATCATAAAACCAGCTTTTGGTACCCAATTTTACTTGGGTCCAGATAGGATTACCCCTTTCGGGATCCATACTTGAATTACTTTGACAGCTTTCCCAGTATGATAGTCCATAAGGGTCTGTGCATAAGTACTGTGAGATCTGTTGAGCTTTGATTTCATACTCCGACCACTTAGATCTCTTTTCTGCTGAACCTTTTTGCAACCAGATTTTACCTTCTTTGAACTACGCCATGACTGGTTAGGAACAAATTACTTTCGACCAGCTTTTGCTTTGTTTTTGTCCAGTTTGTCCTTTAGCCAACTTGGCTTGGAGTTCTCAGGTTTTTGAAAGCCGATACCAGCTTTTACTTTACGGTTCAACTTCTGAGGGATCTTGTCATTATATGTCATCGACTCACATGGATCATATACCACATTGGCTTTGACAAAGCTCATCTTATTGAACTTGTCATGTGCCAGCTGTGATTGAGTACTCGTTTCTGCTTCACTGCTGTCACTACTATTGAAACCCAAGCCAGTTCTATCATTTGCTGCTTTTTGGCTTTCTTGCAGCTTATGGAGAGAACGAGAAGACTGGTTCCAGGAGCTCACAAGCTCATTTAGACTTTCAATTTCATCTCTGAGCTCACTAGACTCTTCTCTCAACAATTCATTCTCAGCTGTCAGCTTACTAAGGTCGATTTTAAAACTGTCAGCTTCACCAAGTTCAACAGCACTTGGTTCAGCTGAACTATTTTTCAAATCATTGTTTTCAGCCTTAAATTCCTCGAATGAGTGAGAAAGCTTCCTGTACTCTTTGACCATGTCATTTAGTGCACTTACAAGGTCTTCTCGTGTAAATTCAACATTGGAGAAGTCAAATACCTCATCATCTGATGTTTGGTCAGCCATTAGACAGTGAACCTCCTCCTGTTCACTATCGCTGGATGATGAGCTGCTGGTTGAAGATTCTGAATCAGTGTCCGCCCAGCTTTTGGTGCTTTCCTCAGCCACCAGTACTTTGCGATAATGCTTGCGGCTGGTCCTCTTATCACCTCGTGTCCTCATCCATCTATCTTTGGATCTCTCTTTCGATCTATCCATAGATCTTTCATCTGATTTGTCATATCTGTTGTATCGATCCTCCTATCATAGATCTTTCATCTGATTTGTCATCTCTGTTCTATTATCATCTCGCTTGTATCTATCGTCTTTCTTTGGTCTGCAGCTCCTGGACGTTCACAGTTAAAGCATTTCATATCAGACACAACTTTATCATTTTTATGATTATTGTAAGGAGTAGAAGGGTTATAGGATCTTCTCAAGTATTTCCCAAACTTCTTGACTAAGAGGAACATGACATCATAGCTGAGTTGATCAGCTGTATTGCTTGTGCTTGGAGAGCACTGTTCAGTAGTTGTAGCAGCTAATATTTTTTTCGGCTGGGATGTCGAGGGTCCAGCTTCTGCTCTTGTCTCCAACTCGAACTCATAGGCTTATAGGTTAGCAAACAAGTCGTGCAGCTCCAGTTTGTTCAAATCTTTGGACTCCCTCATTGCCATAGTCTTCACGTCCCACTCCCTGGGTAATGCTCTCATGACCTTCAACGCCATCTCTCGATTACTGTACTCTTTTCAAAGACTTGTCAACTCAATCACCACGGCGTTGAACCTTTCATCAAACTCACTCATCGTCTCTCCATCCTTCATCTTGATGTATTCATACTTCTGCTGAGCGACCGTCAGCTTGTTCTCTTTTGTTTCGTCGCTTCCTTCACATATTTGAGTTATCTTTTCCAAAATATCTTTACCTATGGCGTAGGTTTTGATTTTGCTGAACGTGTTTTTGTCCTTGTCCAGCGTCTTGTATAGAATGTCCCTGGCCACATTGTCAAGATTGACTTTCTTCTTATCTTCACTAGTGTACTCATGTCTACTATTCTCTAGGAACTGAGGCTCGCCATTTGATATAGCAAAAGCTAGATTAGGCTTCATTATTTTCAGCGGCCTTCAGTGATAACCACCCAAATTTCATCATCTAGAGCAGCAAGATGCGCCTGCATGCGAGTCTTCCAATCATCGTAGTCCTCCTTGGAAAACATGGAAATCTTGTTGTGAGAAGTAAACATATTGAGATACAATAACGCACAAATAACAACTGTTCAATAACTGAGATGCGCAGGCTCTGATACCATTTGATAGGATAAAATGGCACGAAAATAGGCCTAGGAGTTCAGAAGGGGGGGGATTGAATGAAGTCCTTGGTATTTTAAATTTTCGAAACCGTTAAAAACTATTTTTACAAGCACCGCTTAACATAAGTCCGAGTTACGAGACTTAAGATATCTCAGTTTAATGGATCATCTCTTGGCTAACAAATATTTGCGGAATAAAGCCAATTGATCAGTGAACAGTGTAACAAGCAAGTAAATGCGTAATGTAAAAGTTAAGGGACGGAGAATTTGTTTCTCGAAGTTCGGATATAAATATCCTACGTCTCCCCTTCTTCCTTTTCAGGAAGGTTTCACTAGAAGATTTGATGCGTGCAGGCCTTATACAAACACCCGATCACCGAGCCTCGCTCAAGGTGAACTCCTAGAAACTCCACAACAATCACGCCGACGCAGCTACTAGTTTTACAACACTAAGAAAGATATTTTCAAACGGATTTTAGACAGCACGTTTGTTACAGACTCAACAATGAATACAACGATGAAGTACAAATCTATTGAGTG
Organism: Dorcoceras hygrometricum; assembly: GCA_001598015.1. Taxonomy (NCBI): domain Eukaryota; kingdom Viridiplantae; phylum Streptophyta; class Magnoliopsida; order Lamiales; family Gesneriaceae; genus Dorcoceras; species Dorcoceras hygrometricum. Next base: position 87,456 of record KQ992382.1, read on the forward strand.
CTGTAAATTCTCTGGTTTCTAAACAATGAACACGATTACAAAATATTTAACCAGAGAAAGACTCGAAGGTAAATCCATGAAGGTCTTGTTTGAATGTTCTTCGAGTTGTGAGCTTTTTGAGAGTAGCTTCGAATTGCAATACGATCGTAAAATTGGCAGAGTGACGGCAAGAGGTTGAGGGCAAAAAGTTGTTCTTCAATTCAACCTCCTGCTATTTATAGTCTTCGTTCACAACGGTCGATTAACTCTGTAAAGGAAAATAAAATCCCTTTTCGAAATCTGATAATCTGTAATCGTATACTCTGCTCCACCAAATGATAAATTGCACATCGTCAGAACCAGATTGTCGTTTTCCATATTTGTGCAATCACCGTATAACAAATTCTGTAAATATGTACTATTTACCCAAAATAGTACCGTCGTTGTCTCGTTAATTCCAGGAAAATGTACGATTTTGTTATGACCATCGATCTTTTCCAGTTTGAGTATTTGATCGAATTTGAATCACTTAATTGTTTTCGCACCAGCTGATGACTTGAACATCTGAAAGTATGCACCAGCTGATAGCTTCAACTCCTGGAAATATGCACCAGCAGATTACTTGAAATATCTCCCTTCATGACGTAACAGCTGGTTACAACGCCTGAACACTTCATCACATGATTTGTTCAACAGCTGAAATACCAACGGCGGATACACCAGCTGCTGATATACCAGTAGCTGAGTATATGCAAAACCCATCGGCTGAATCTTAGCGCTAATCCAATACGTTGTCGTTTCAACTTATCCAAACGCTGTCGTTTTGCAATCTTTAACAAAACACGCTAACACTCAATTTCTTACGTCTGAAACTAAAACATCTGCTGATTACTAACCAACGGCTGAATTTATCCCAACGCCTGATCTAATACCAAATGCTATCGTAGAAATCCAACGGCTGATCCAGTACCAGAAACTGATAACTTGTAATAATTCAACCTCTGAAATAATCCCGAATATCAACATCTGATATCTAGCATCTGAAAATCTCAACGCAACATCTGAATACTTCTTCTTAACAACCATCAGCTGAATATCAACACATCGACTGAAATATGCTTTGTTCCAAATACGTAGTTGATATCATCGTCTGTCTTTACAGATCTTAGCTTAACTTCCGTACTTATATTATTTTGTTATCACCAAAACTTAATACATTTTATCCTAACACCTCAGTACGGAGAGCAATATAAAACAGCAAATGGAAAGTAACAGATAATATGCAAATGCTATGCGTGAGAACAAAGCTACAACCGAAGAACAGGGAGCCAAAGAATCTCAAGGAACTGCTCAAAAACATATACAAATCACTGAGCAACAGTACAATAGTGGCCACGGGGTGTGTGCGTATATGGGAGCTACCCACTTGTCTCGACACACGGCACCAGATGCAAAACATAGCTCAACCCGCTGTTGCCCAACTCATGAGATGTGGGAGCTACACACTACGCTCATAGTGGCTAACAGATCCAAACAGGGAGATGAGGTACGAGAGTTACCCGCTCAGCCTCTAATAGCATCCTGGTACGCACAGATCTATACAACAAGGCACAAAAGGCACGGCTACAACAAATATGTGCTCAATATGATAATGCGTGCATGCAACAGGTAAAATGTCCAACACAGAACATATACAACAATGCAAAGCATACGCAGCAGCAATCATAAACATCCATGCTCAATCCAACTCTGTAAAACAAGCTCACATCCGTACCTCAAGTCTTCTGTGCTACAATTACTACAACAGGATCCCGAGCAACACAGATCTCACACATGCTAAGCCAAACACAAGCACTAGCTCAGGGACAATAACACAGAAACCACGAATTGGGAGCTGCGAGCTCAACCAAATCTGTCCTACCCTTCTAACACAACAGAAGGCTCTAAACAAAGCACAAGGTAGGATCTTGACACTTACCCAACGAGCTACCTCAACGGCAGGCGAAATCCGACGCTTATGCTAACAGACTAAACAAGGGAGATGTCTTCGCACACCTCTCCAGTTTCTCGCAAGCTTCCAAAAGCAGTACCAAATGAAGAGTCTTAGCAAGAGGAGTCCAGCGCTACCACTCTTACTTAAATCGGAGCTGTATACTGCCGGCAATCGGATAAAATAAAGTTCGATGAATAGTAGCTAGGGTATCACAACAGAGTTTGCTCACGGAAATAGTTCTAAGTGTCGGGGCTGAATAATCAAGAACAAAGGAAAGGTTCTCTAATATAAAGGTCAGATCAGCTCAAATCTAAAGAATTGAACCTACCGACAACTTAAGTCTCAAAACTAATTTCCCATTCAGATCTGAATTTCACAACAGATCTCTCTACAGCAAACAGATCTTGACTTACTCAAACGACGTCGCACCGTATCTACTGTCGCATCTAGACACGTCACCCGCTACTCAAATCTGAAATGCTAACCAGCAACGCAACACTAAGATCTCATCGAAATCTGAAGACCCAAGCCTCAAATCTGTATCTCTCTGGCTAACCAAAACGTCGTCGTTCCAACTAATCCAAACGATGTAGTTTAGCTACTCACTACAGAAACACAGGCTCACATCCAACACCTGCCAAACCAGATTCCATCACTACTGCTGAACGTGATTACTCAGCGATGGCTAAAACTCACATCTGGTCAGATTCCGCTGAAAATCTTAAATTTATCCAAGGCTGATTCCAAGACTTATACAAACCCGATAGCTTCGCTAATCATACCAACTCAAAGATTAGCTCATCCAGATTTGCTCGCTCAAATCTGAATCTCATAAAATCCGATTAATTAACTCAATTAATCTTTCTTAACTTTCGGGTCTCACAGCATCTATACGTATTGCATCTGCTCAGGCTTCTTCTATCAGTTTTTGTTCTACATGCGAAATTAATGCTGAATCAAAGTGATCATGCAATAGATGGCCTCGTGTGCAAACAGGAGAGGTAATGTTACCTATGACCTGCTCGAGTGGATGATTTCTGTTCCACCAGAGATTAGATCCGATTGGATTTGATCCCTGTTCATCTTTGATGTTTGGCTGGATGGTCGCATCTGGGTTGTCTGCCACCAATTGATAAGAACCTTTGATGGACCTGTGTCAACAGATCCAGATTGAATTTTGAATTATACAAAACTTATTATTGTGTTTCTAACAAATCTACGAAGTGTGCAGATATCAACATAAAAAAGTATTGCGCAAAGAAGATGAACAGTAGAAGTCTGTACAATCGATGGTTTACAAGATAAAGTTCAGAAGTTAGTTTGGTTTATCATTGTAAACGGCAGCTGGATTAGCAATGGAGAAATCCAAAGTTGAGTCAATTGTTCGTAATCAGGCGGAGGCCAAGTTGAAACAGCTGGAGCATAGTGAACCAGTTGGAACGATAAGAACCAGCTGCAAGCGCTAAAGAAAAGATGAACCAGCTGGAACAGGAACTGTGAAGTCTACTGGAGAAATAGATCGAAGAAAAAGATGTTCAGTAGAGCGCTAACAAGAGCTGGTATCAGCAATGATGAAGCAACACATATTCTGGAGGAAGCTATCAGCAGCAAGGATGACGTCATCACTTTCAGCAGTTATCAAGAACTGCAATATGTGGAATCAGCAATGATGACATCAGCAGTGATGTCATCACAATCAGTAGATGAAGAAAGCAGCTGGAGCGCTAAGCATAGATGACATCAACAGTGACGTCATCAATCAGCAACAGGCTACAGTGCATTCAGCAGGAAGCTAAAGCTATCAGCAGTTGTGAAAAGAAGCGCAACAGATAAAGCGACGACGTACAAAAAGAACATTCAGTCGCAAGCTACAGTGCAACCAGCAGGTACTTCTTCTAAGAGAAACCAGCAGATAGCTACAGTTATTTTGAATCAGCTGTTGCAAGATTCCAGCAGGAGCATTACTTAAAGATAACCAGCAGGTGCTTTACAACGATATCAAAATGGTGTCGCTTGAATAAGTTGACACGACAACGTTTTGACTTAACGCTAAAGATCAGTCGTTGAGCTTGAAAAGAAACCAGTCGCTGGAATCACACACATGTTTAAAAGAAACCAGCAGGTGCATTCATTGAAATGTGTTCCAGTCGCAGTATTGCAAACGACGAAGGAAGAGCTGGTTACCAAAAAGGTTTTCAGGATATCAGCCGTTGCAAGCATTCAACGCTCAAGATGGAAAGAATAAATGGCTGAAATAGAGTCGTGCAATTGCCTCAATTCAAGGGAACAAGATTTGTACTATTCTGGGAAATAGTACAATATACAGAGGAGCATTGCACGCATTTGGAAAGAAGACAAATTGGCCTTGACAAGCGTTGAAAAGATTCGTATTCACTGTCTAACGGCCATATTTGAACAGAGGCTATTTAATGGAGAAAGTTTTAAAGAAGAAGATGATGACTGTGACGATGATTGAGTGTGCAAAAATAGAGGGAAGAAAATTGGAAGTACGAAGCAGTCGACCACCATTCTGAGAGGAGCTTACAACGACGTCGACTGCTGAGTTCTAATCAGCTCGTTTAGGAGCATTTCCCTAGTGTGTGAGATTGTTTTATTCGAGAGTTGTGCTTACACTGTAAATCTCACACACACAGAGATTCATTCACATCCATTGGTGAATGAATCTCAAAACCATTTCACAATCAGTTCCCGTCCAAGCACGACGACGTTAAACTCTGTGTTTGTAGCCTTTCTCACATAGGCGTAAAACAAGTGAGTGAATAGCCGTGGGCTGGTAGAGTCTAGGAGTTCTCGCAGCTGCTGGTTGCGGGATTGGGTCTGTACATGTTGTATAGATCAAATCTTCTAGTGGAGCCTTCCGAGGTGGAAGAAGGGGAGACGTAGGACATTGAAGTCCGAACATCCAGAAACAAATCTTGTGTATTGTATTCTGTGATTCATTCAGCACCTGCACATTTATCTTAGCATCTCATAACTATTTTATAAACAGTTAGCACACTTGCACAGTCGAACAGATTTATGTTGTACATAAATCTGTTTGAGTTGTTTTAAAATATAGGATTCAGTTCTGGTGTTTTCCGCATGATTTTAATTCATACCAGATCTATCTCCGGTGCTCTCGCTTTTCAAGTTCCCTTTTGAAAACCGGGACCAACATCCTTGTCCCAGATTTGAGCCAGATTCCATATGATGAGATGTACACACATCTTGTGCGTCAGATGTTGATTGATGTACTATGGGATCCGTTTGTGCAACATCTTGAGAATTGGCTGCTTCAGTTCCAGCAGCTGGCACGCTTGATGAGATCTGATCCTGCGTTGGGTCAACGTTAGTCAATCAATGACTACTGAATTACCTGTCAGATCTGCTTGATCGTTGTTGTGCGGTGTGGCCAGCTCTAGTTGTATCTCTGCTGAGTATCTTTGTTGTGGAACGTCATCATCTGAGTCATCGAGGCTGGATGATTCTAGACGTGTGCACAAATCATTGAGGTTCGCGACTGAGTTGGATCTGAAACTTGTCTCATCAAATACGATGTGTGCTGAATCTTAAACTGTCAGGATTCGATTGTTGAAAATCCTGTAAGCTTTGCACAGCTGAATATCCTAGAAATATACCTGCATCAGATTTAGCATCAAAATCTGAGGTGCTTCTTACCATTATTATGAATGAAGCATCTCCACCCAAACACCGTGAAATATGAAATATCAGGTTTCTTGCTACTCCAGATCTCATAAGGGGTTTTGTCTTGCAACTTATTAATTATAGATCTGTTTTGAGTGTATCAAGCTGTGTTAACTGCTTCTGCCCAGAAATTTTGAGAAATGCCGGAATAAGAAATCATAGATCTAGCAGCTTCTTTTAAAGTACGGTTTCTCCTCTCAACGAGCCCGTTCTATTGAGGAGTTCTAGCTGCAGAAAGCTCATGCTTTATCTCTATGTCATCCAGATAAGAAGATAATTTTTTATTTAAAAACTCGGTACCACGATCACTTCTTATCTGGTTGATTGTACAAGATATGTCATTTTGTAAACGTTTTAAAAGCCGAATCAGTTGGTCAACGGTATCAGATTTTGATTTTAAAAACAGCACCCAAGTGAATTTTTTAAAATCATCAACAACAAATAGGGTGATCGTTCCCCCTAAGCTATTTACGGGAATAGGACCAAAAAGATCCATATGTAAAAGCTCTAAGCTTCGGGAAGAATGTTTACCGCCTTTCTTTTTAAAAATAGAACAGATTTGTTTACCAAGCTGACATGCGGCACAGATCTTGTCCTTAGAAAAATTTATTTTAGGCATAACAGAAACCATTTCATGCTGACTCGATTTGGCAAGTGTTATGAAGTTCAAATGATTCATTAACTGATGCCACAACCAACCCTTGGAGGAGTAAGCTGCAAGGCAGATCTGTTCAGATCCCATTTGCTCTGACCAGTTGATAATGTAGGTATTCCCCGATCTTTTACCTACCAATACAGTCAGACCTTCTGGACTCTGAACTGTTCAAGTGTGCTTTTGGAAGCTAACTGTGTAACCCTTGTCACACAGCTGACTTGTACTAATTAAATAGTAGCACAAGTTCTCAACAACTAAAATATCAGATATTGAAATGTTATCGTGGGTAAGCTTACCCTTACCCACAGTGTTACCATGTGAGTTATCACCAACAACGATTTTTGCTCCTTTGTGAGGTATCCCATCTGTTATAAGATTTGGGTCTGCTGTCATGTGACGTGCACAGCCGCTATACAGATACCATATGATTTAATCATCTCCAGCTTTGTACCTATTGTCCTGCAAACACGAAAACAGATTTTGGTACCCAATTTTATTTGGGTCCAGATCGGATTACCCCTTTCGGGACCCATACTTGGATTACCTTAACAGTTTTGCCAGTATGAAAGTCCATAAGGGTGTGTGCGGAAATATGGTGAGATCTGCTGAGCTTCGGTTTGGTATTTTGACCATTCAGATCTCTTCGGGGCTGAACCTTTCTCCATTCATATTTGACCTTCTGAGAACCACGTCTTTGTTTGTTCTGAACAAACGACTTGTATCCATCTTTCGCCTTTTTCTTGTCAAGTCTATTCTTTAGCCAACTAGATTTAGAGTTCTCGGGTCTGACATAGCCGACACCAACTTTCCCTTTCTGATTCAGTTGCCCCGAGATCTGGTCATCACACCTTGCCGACTCGCATGTATCATGTATCACACTGGCTTTGACAAAATTCATCTTTTTGAATTTGTCATATACCAGATTTGACTTAGTACAGGTCTCTCCGGAGCTGCTTTCACCAGCATTGAAACCTAAGCCAGATTTTTTATTAAGTGGCTTTCGAGTCTCATGCAACTTACTTAGAGAGACAGAAGACTGGGTCCAGGAGCTCATTACCAAATTTAACCTTTCGTTTTCTGATTCGAGCTCACAGGATCTTAATCTCAACGATTCATTCTCAGTCTTCAGCTTACTCAACTCGATTTGTAAACTGTCAATTTCACCAAGTTGAACGGTGCTTGGTTCTACTGAGATATTTTTAAAATCCATGTTTTCAGCTTTGACTTCCTCGAATGTTTGAGAAAGCTTTCTGTACTCATGGACCATTTCATTGAGTGCATTGATTAGGTCCTCCCGTGTGAATTCAGTGTTGGGAAAATCAAATATCTCGTCATCTGAAGGTTGATTAGCCATTAGGCAGTGAACTTTCTCCTGTTTACTATCGCTTGATGAAGAGCTACTGGATGAAGATTCGGAATATGAATCTGCCCAGTTTTTGTTGCTTTCTTCTGCAACAAGCACTTTTCTGTCATTCTTTCTGTTGGGCCTTTTGTTAGATCTTGACCTCATCCTTCTCTCTTTTGATCTTTCCTTGGATCTATCGTCCTTATTCTCATCTCTTTTAGGTCTGTCCTCCTTCTTTGGCCTGTTACAATCTGCAGCAAAGTGACCTGGACGACCACAATTATAACCATTCATATCAGTTGAAATTTTTTCAAATCTGTTTGCATTATTATAAGAGAAAGAAGGGTTATAGGATCTTCTCAGAAATTTCCCAAACTTCTTGACGAAGAGGGACATTGCATCATTGCTGAGTTGTTCGGCAGATTTGCTCGGTGAGCTTTGTTCAGATGTCGTTGTTGCTAAAGCTTTAGTTGGTTGAGATGTCAACGGTCCTGCCTCAGATCTTGTTTCTAAACTCATACGCGTTCAGATTCGCGAACAGATCATGAAGCTCCAATTTGTTTAGGTCCTTAGACTCTTGCATAGCCATCGTCTTTACATCCCACTCCCTGGGCAGCGCTCTCAGTACTTTGCCCAAACTTGTAAGCTCTATCACCACAGCACTGAAGCGCTCATCGAACTCAGCCATGGTCTCTCCATCTCGCATCTTCATCGACTCATACTTCTACTATGCAACAGTAAGCTTATTCTCCTTGGTCTCATCGTTTCCCTCACAAATTTGAATCAGCTTCTCCCAAATCTCCTTCGCTGTGGCACAGGTTTTGATTTTGCTGAACATGTTTTATCCAGCATCTTATACAGAATATCTCGGGCCACATTGTCCAAGTTCGATTTCTTCTTCTCCTCAGTAGTGTATTTATATCCTCTCTTTTCTACCCATTCTGGTGCTCCAGCTGATATGGCTATAGCAGTGTTTGCCTTCATTATCTTTATTGGTCCAACTGTAATGAATGACCACATATCATCATCTTAAGCTGCCAAGTGCCCTTGCATCCTTATCTTCCAATCATCATAGTCTTCCTTAGAAAACATAGGAATTTTGTTATGTATCTTATACAGAATATCTCGGGCCACATTGTCCAAGTTCGATTTCTTCTTCTCCTCAGTAGTGTATTTATATCCTCTCTTTTCTACCCATTCTGGTGCTCCAGCTGATATGGCTATAGCAGTGTTTGCCTTCATTATCTTTATTGGTCCAACTGTAATGAATGACCACATATCATCATCTTAAGCTGCCAAGTGCCCTTGCATCCTTATCTTCCAATCTTCATAGTCTTCCTTAGAAAACATAGGAATTTTGTTATGTGAGATAAACATATTGAAATATATAAAACGTAAACAACAGACTGTTCACTAACTGAGATGCGTAGGCTCTGATACCAATTGATATGATCAATATGGATCGAAAACAGGCTTAGGAGTTCAGAAGTGGGGGGTGGGGTTGAATGAACTCCTTTAGATTTTTAAATTTTCGAAACCTTAAAATGATTTTATAAGCGCCTCGCTTAACTCAGATCCGAGTTACCAGATCTGAGGTGTCTCAGTGCCAAATCTGATTTCTCGAATAACAAATAATGTGAGGAAATAAATTGATCGATCACTGAACAGTATAAATATAAATGCGATGCTGTAAAGTAAAAGTGTAAGGTTCAGAGTTTGTTTATGGAAGTTCGGATATGAAGATCCTACGTCTCCCCTTCTTCCTTTGCAGGAGGTTCCACTAGAAAACTTTGATGAATACAGACACAGTAGACACCCGATCACTGAGCCTCGCTTCAAGTGAACTCCTAGCAATCACCAATACATGCAGATACAACTGCTGAAATACAAACAACTTGCTTTTATAGTCTGCTTCACACAGCAAGTCTTTTACAGACTCAAAAACTGATATTACAATGAAATACGATACTATTGAGCACTTTAAATCTTCTGGTTCTTTTATCAACAAGAACTGTTCACAAATGTAAACCAGAACATATCTCGAAGAGTGAAACTATGAAAGCTTGAACTTGAGTGTTCCCAGTGAGTATGCAAGGATGTTATGATAGCACAAAGAGCGTTGTTAATGGAAGAGAATGACCGAGGGCTTCTCCATTTGAATTCTTCGGCTATTTATACTCTGTCTTCAACGGTCAATAAATGTAGCCAGTAGAGATAAGCTCCTTTGCATATATTCATCGTATCATAGCATTTAATGCTCCATTAATACCATGAAAAAGGTAAACTGCGCTTGTCAGGGATAAATTGACTTATGTATCAAAGCTGGTAATCATCGTTTCAAGCACTCTGCGTACTATGAAATTTTACCCAAAATAGCTCTGAAATTGTCTCCTTAAATCCAGGCTTTTATACGATTAAATAATGACCTTTGATTCTACTCAAATAAACCTTTTATAATATCTGAAGTGGTTCGAATTTCACACCTGAAAGATTACTCTGTTAAACGAATCTCCCTCTTTGTGTATACTTGAATGTGTCAAATCTGAATACTGTAATATTCTTGTAATACAATCAAATCTGATAGCATACAACTGTAAGTCACTTAGTCAAATCTGTCCAATCTAAGTCTGTTATAGAAATCTGAACTACCGTAAAGCTCTTTCGAATATAATCTATCAAAACTGATCATCAGTAGAAGCTTAATATCTTGAAGTCGCATATACAGATCTGACTTCACTATTACTCACATCTGAATTGCTTGCAATGAGTCAGTTCACCTCTAATACTCTCGAATCTGAATAATACCATCATAGTCGATATACCAGAATATGTTACTAAAGCCTCTGAATCAAGTCTGAAAATACTTTGCTCAAAAACAGATCTCTTACTGTATCTTCTGAATCCTATCTGAATGCATTCAAATTTGAACAACTGTCTCGATAATAGAAAGAACTAACTCAAAACAACTCGATATCTTAAGAACTTAACTCTAAAATCCTCAACCCGATAACTGAATACTTGACTCAATATCTAATCCAATCCCGAATAGTCAACTCAGATGTCAATGCAACTTACTCTCAATGTCATGACGTCACGAAATCTGAAATCTTCAATTCTCTTGTCTTCTGTGATTATTTATGTTTAGTTTTCAGTCTTATTTTATTATAACCAAAACTTATAAATTTTATCTCAACACAATCTCATCACAAGTCTCTGTCAGACATCGTGAAATTAAATGATCTCTCCGTACCTCAATTCAGCAATTACCAGTAATTCTAGCCTCATGAACTCCTGAATACTCCAATTTCAGATAATTTACATGAATATCAATTTAAGTGTCCTTAAATAATAGAATCTCAAATTATCATTTAAAGTCAACTTACTTTCCAACATTCTTCGTTCACATATTTTCTTTGTCAATATGCAATACTAGTTCCCAAATCAAATACAATCTACATAATCCTCATTGTATCGAATATTTTTGCTAATTGTGTTCCAAAGCTCGATCAATACCTCAACTTGAAGTAAATCTTTGACATACAATTGCAATTAAAATCAATATCAGTATCACATATTACAAATCCAGATTGTTGACATAAAGCTGAAAACAAGGCTGAATATAAACCTCCTCCACCTGAACATACAAAATCCGGCGACAACAGGCGACAATGACGGCGGTGTCCGACGACTTTTCGGCTTCGCAACAAAAACTAACAAAATTGGTATAGAAACGTAGGTCTGATCGCGAGGGTTCTGAATATGTATCTCTTTTTATTTTTCCGACAATGAGGAGGTCGGAATCGACGAAAGAAGGTGGCGGTCACCTGTCAGGCACCCATGCTAATTTAACAATAATTAATAGCAAAATTTAGCACATAAACGCGGAAGCATAAAACAGCGCTAAAAATTTTCGAAATCAAATTAGGCCTGAACTCAAATCATCATTTAAAATATCCATACTCAAAATACAAGTTTAAATCTAAACTCATACAACAACAGGTAATTCAAATCAAATCAACAGCGATCCCCCGAATACATACAACATCAGGGCATCCCCTGGATCAATACATAGTAATATAATAACTGGGACTCAAGGAAATGGGGATCGACCAGCTGAAGTTCCAGTCTGTCTAGCTTGGTTACCTGAAGATCCTGCAACTGGGCAACACAGACCCAAACAACAAAATCAGGAAAAGAAAATACGAGGTCAAGCCTCAGTACGAAGAGCTATCTAAAAACAGCAAATCATGCAACAAGCTATATCTCAAGTTATGAAATGCATGAGGCTGTCAAAGGAATCGGTCAACAAGTCCTACTAATCAGCTGGCAGTACATCTCAATCGAGCCTCTATACACGCAAAGTGTATCAACCGAGGAAATCATCGGTGCGTGATCTTCAGGCCCACCAGCCATCACAGCTCGGTGGTATTCAGACACAACCAATCGGTCGGTCACCACTCCGATGATAGCGTTAGACCTTTCAAGCACGACACATCTGTCTGCCGGTAACAACGTGGCTCTATCTCAGGTCATCAATCAATCAATCTGGCTCAATATGTATGCATGAATGCCATTCAATAATCAATTCTCAATGCATACAATATCAATACGTGAAAACAGAACATCAAAAAACCTACACAAGGTAACATCTGTTCATGTAAACACAGCATCATCTCAAACAGATCTCAATAACAAGAAATATAGGCGTGATCATGCTCATAGCTGTTTACAGCAGCTCAACTCGTACCTTCAATTCTCAAGTTCTTCTCTACAATCAATCTGGCTCAATATGTATGCATGAATTCCATTCAATAATCAATTCTCAATGCATACAATATCAATACGTGAAAACAGAACATCAAAAAATCACACAAGGTAACATCTGTTCACGTAAACACAGCATCATCTCAAATAGATCTCAATAACAAGAAATATAGGCGTGATCATGCTCATAGCTGTTTACAGCAGCTCAACTCGTACCTTCAATTCTCAAGTTCTTCTCTACAAATCTCACCAGGCACGGCAGCTTCAGCTTACACAATTGCTCCTCACTGGTCACGGCACAAAAATACAGCAAGGACTTCCCTATAGCTCAAATCTAGGGCTCGAAAGAGCTAAGGAACTGTCGGGTTAAGCTTGCAAAAACAGTTGAGCAACACTGTTACTTCGCGATCCTTCACACACGTCGACTCAAGCTTCCCAGCTAGTGTTAATCGAAAGAGCTACTCAAGACGAGCTCAACGCCACCTGTCTCGCTCCAAAAAACGGCGGAAAGTCGATGGCAATTAACCGAAGAAGGGTTCGAATGAACAGTATCTATCGAGGGTTTCGAAGAAGGAGATAAGAAATATCAGGTTCAAAAATACGCTAAGTGTTGAGCAGCGCTGTTATATAAATCCTCGTATCACTACTGTTCTAAGCAATTCAGATCTTTGCTTAAGCTAAGGCACAAATCCTCTCAAAGCTGATACCAGCTTTCGCTCTCTGCTGAAACGATGCAAGCATTCCAATGCTCTTCCAACTCATATAGCAAACGACGTTGCGCCAACTTAACAAAACGACGTAGCATAAGGACACGTCTCCTCGCTACCAACGGCTGATCAACAAACTAGCAGCTGAATAAAACAACGCATCAGATCACCCAACAGTAGATGTCTAACGCGACCGACAGCTGACGCTAAACGTTACACCCAAAACATTGTCGTTCCAACTTATCAAAACGACGTAGTTTCGATACCCGCTAAGAAACACGCTAGAGAAACCAACAGCTGGTTCCTGTTCACAAAACATCGTCGCTTCAGAGTCCCTTAGTGCTCTCTGCTGACCATCGCAACTAAAATACCAACTTTTGAAATCCACGTCAGCGTTGCTGCTGCTTCCTACCAAAACGCAACGTCTGAAATACCAACAGCTGACGCGATCACTCATCGATGATGCAAACCCGAACGATATCTCTCCAGTGACATCTGAACTCCAAATTTGATGCTTATCTCACCCGAGAACCAGCAACTCACAGCTGATCAACTCTAAACCAAATCTGAACACCCAGAAATAACAATTCCGTGACAATTTTAATCCAAAAGCTGATTAGCCATTAAATCATACGTAACAGAATTTCTAGTCCTCACACTCTCCCCCACTAGAAATCGATTTCGTCCTCGAAATCAGTTAAGTCATCAAATCAAAATCACAATAGTAAGGTAGCTTATTCATGACACACTATACTAGACACCATTCCTAATATACACATGCCATACTACCCAGCACAACTCAATACTAAGTAGAATCTCAATTCAGTAGCAAAATCACTTAAACCACAAATCAATCAAGCTATAAGTTACCTGAAAACACTGCTGTCATAACTCCAACAGATGAGGCCACTCTTGTCTCATATTTTCCTCAACATCCCAGGTAGCTTCTTCACGCCCATGTTTGCTCCATTGGACCATCACCAACGGTATAACCTTATTCCTCAGTTGCTTCTCCTTTCTGTCCAGAATCTGCATTGGATATTCGACATAGCTTAAGGTATGATCCAGCTCTACTTCATCAGTCCTCAGCACATGGGATGGATCTGGCTCATATTTTCTCAACATTGACACATGAAACACATCATGCAACGCTGTTAACTCATCAGGCAGCTTCAATCTATAAGCCAACTGTCCAATCCTCTCAACAATCTCAAAGGGACCAACGAATCTAGGAGCTAAGTTACCCTTAAACCTGAATCTCATAACACTCTTGAAGGGAGAAATATTGAGAAACACACGATCGCCAACCTCAAATTCCAACGGTCTGCGTCTTTTATTGGCATAGCTAGAATATCTATCTTGGGCGGCATTCATCCTACTCCGAATCAAATCAATTTGATCTTTCATATGCTATACAAACTCAGGAGTATAAAGCTGTTTCTCACCAACTTCTTCCCAAAAAACGGAGCCATTCCAATCGTCACTTGGTAGATGTTGTTATAAAAAAACTCAACTAAGGACAAAGCATCCTTCCAGCCACCACTAAAGTCCATCACAACTGCACGCAGCATATCTTCTAAAGTCTGAATGGTCCTCTCAGATTGGTCATCTGTCTGGGGGTGATATGCCGTACTCATAGCCAATCTCGAACCCATTGCTGCTTGCAAACTCTTCCAAAATTGAGAGGTGAATCTCGGATCTCTATCTGACACTATCGAAACAGGCACTCCATGCAGTCTAACCACATGATCGACATACAACTTCGCCATTTTCTTCATCGAACGCCTCACATCATAGGGAATGAAATGGGCTGACTTCGAGAGTCTATCAATCACACCCCAATCGCATCACATCCCCTACTCGATCGAGGAAAATGAGTCGCAAAATCCATGGAGATGTGCTCCCAATTCCATTGGGGCACTTCTAAACTCTGCAACAATCCACCAGGTCTCATTCTCTCAGCCTTAACCTGCTGGAAATTCAGACATCGAGCAACAAAACCAGAAATGTCGCTCTTCATGCCTTCCCACCAGTACTGATACTTTAAAGCATGGTACATCTTCTTCTCCCCCGGATGCACGCTATATCGACTGCAATGCGCTTCATTCAGAATAGTCTCTTTCAAATCAATCAAGTTTTGAACCACTAACCTTCCTCGAAATATTAGACATCCATCGGAAGCAACAGAGAAATCTCCTAACAGACCATTCTGGGCATTAATCTTCAACACATGGATATACGGATCAGTCCTCTACGCCTCTCTGATGTCAATCACAATCTGTGGTTCAACCTGAATTGAAGAAACTATGAAGTACTAATCACCCGGCTGGAATCTCCAACAAGAAGTACTCAACTGCTCGTGGACTCTCGAGATACACAAGGATGTCAGCATCACAGGTTGGGCTTTTCTACTCAAAGCATCGGCAACCAAATTCATCCGTCCAGGCTGATACTGTATCTCGAAATCAAAATCCTTAAGCAACTCCATCCAACGACGTTGCCTCATATTCAAATCTGACTGGGTGAAGATATACTTCAAACTCTTGTGGTCGGTGTACACCACAAACTCCTCACCATAAAGGTAGTGTCGCCATATCTTCAAGGCAAACACAATCGCAGCCAACTCAAGATCATGAACGACGTATCTCGTCTCATGAGGCTTAAACTGTCGAGACGCATACGCAATCACGTACCCGTTTTGCATCAAAACACATCCCAAACCACTCAGAGAAGCATCGGAGCACACCACGAAACCTCCAGAACCCGAAGGCAAGGCCAAAACAGGAGCAGTAGTCAACTTCTCCTTCAGCATCTGAAAACTCGACTCACACTCATCAGTCCAAACAAACTACCTATCCTTCTGGGTCAACTGAGTCATCGGCCTGGCTATCGAAGAAAACTTCTCAATGAAACGCCTATAATAGCCAGCCAATCCCAAGAAACTACGGATCTCGGAAACATTCCTAGGTCGCTCCCTGTTAAGAACTTCTTCGACCTTACTAGGATCCACAGAAATTCCTTGCGCTAAAATCACATGACCCAAGAAGATAACTTTGTCCAGCCAGAATTCACACTTGCTGAACTTGGCATACAATTGTGAGTCTCTCAGTCTCTGCAACACTAGTATCAAGTGCTCTTTATGCTCTCTGAAACTCCTCGAATACACCAAGATGTCGTCTATAAAGACAATCAAGAATCGATCAATGTACTCTCTAAAGACGAGATTCATCAAATCCATAAACACAGCAGGAGCATTCGTCAATCCAAACGGGGCATCACAAGAAGCTCATAATGCCTGTATCTCGTCCGGAAAGCCGTCTTAGCTACATCAGTGTCTCTAATCCGCAACTGATGATCAGAAAGAGGTAGAAGAGAGGTACCATAGAAGGAGAGGGTGAAACTGATATAAATAACCATGTCCTAACTAGCATGGCCCAATTACTAGAACGTCTTGTTGATCAATCTAATCCAGCAAATGGTCAACCCATAGGAATAATAGTTGGCCGTGAAGATCCACAGGAGAGGTTTAGAAGACAAATACCTCAATAATTCTCTGGTTCAACTGATCCGCTCATAGCAGAAAGCTGGATCAAATCGTTAGAAGTCATATTGGATTATTACACCTGACCAACTTGGAGAGATCTCGGTGTGCAATATATATGCTGAGAGGAGATGCGATGATCTGGTGGGAAGGGGCCAAACTGACAGTAGATTTTGCAATGCTCACCTGGGAAGAGTTCGATCGGGTGTTTTATGACCAGTACTTCACAGTGGATGTGAGGAAAGAACTGCAGAATGAGTTCTTAACTCTTAATCAAAAGGGAATGCCAATGCGGGATTATATCCGCAAAATCGAGAGGGGATGTTATTTTGTTCCTCTAATAGGGACAAATGTAGATCTTCGACATTTTATAAATGGATTGAGGCCGATAATAAAACACGATGTTAGGCTTGCAGATCCTACTGACTATAGCGCAACTGTGAATAAAGCTTTATGCGCTGAGCAGGATTGGAAGGTGATTGAGGAAGATCGACAATTTAAACGTCAAGCCTTTCAGAATAAGTACCGCAGACAATTTAAGAAGCCAAACAATAATCAGCAAGGGTCGCAAGGAAAAGGACCCATAGTAGCTCAACCTATCACACCAGTTCCTAAATTTGGGAACAGGCCAGTGTGTCCAACCTGCAAGAGCATTCGGGCCAGTGTCGTTTTGGCCAGGAAGGGTGTTATAAGTGTGGAAAGACAGGTCACATAGCTATGAATTTCCCTCAAAACAAGCAGCTCATCACTAGTAGAGCTTATGTGATGGCATCAGATCAGGCTCAACCAGATTCGACAGTTGTTACAGGTAAAATTATTGTTGTCAGTATGCCTACTTTAGCTTTGTTATATTCTGGTGCAGCGCATTCTTTTATATCAGTAAATTTTGCTAAGAATTTACCATTTCTATCAAAAGTATTAGAGGTAGTATATTGCGTTAATATTCCCTCCGGAGATAGTTTAATTACAAATAATATTTTTCGCGACATAGAACTTGAGCTTCAAGGAAATACTGTTTATGCATATTTGATAGTATTACCTATGATAGAGTTCGATTTAATATTGATAATGGATTGGTTGACTAAGTATAGAACGATTATAGATTTTAATCAAAGAACTGTTAAGGTTAGACCACCAAGCAAGAGCTCATTCATGTTCCAAGCTGGCAGACTCGATAGAACCCCAAAGCTGATATCAGCTCTGAAAGCTCAGAAATATTTAAAGAAGGGATATCAAGGATTTTTAGTTAGTGCTAAATCGGTAGTGGAAGATAAGAAAATTAAATTATAAGACGTCGAAGTAGTGAAAGAATTTCCGGATGTATTTCCAGAAGACATATTCGGTTTGCCTCTAGATTGGGAGTTAGAATTCACTATTGATTTAGTACCCAAAGCTGCTCTAGTTTCTAAGCCGCCTTATAGACTTGCGCCTAAGGAGATGAAAGAATTGAAAGACCAAATCCAAGATTTATTGGATAAAGGTTTCATATGACCCAGTACATCCACCTTGGGGAGCTCCAGTTTTATTTGTTAAGAAGAAAGACGGGATTATGTGTTTGTGTATAGATTACAGGGAGTTGAACAAGTTAACCATGAAGAATAAATATCCTTTTCCTAGGATAGATGATTTATTTGACCAACTCCAAGGAGCTGCTGTTTTTTCGAAGATCGACCTCAGATTTGGCTATCACCAGCTTAGAGTAAAAGACGCAGACGTATATAAAACAGCTTTAGAACACGTTATGACCATTATGAATTCTTAGTGATGCCGTTTGGGTTAAGTAATGCGCCTTCTGTGTTTATGGATTTAATGAATAGAGTATTCCAACCGTTTCTAGATAGATTCGTGATTGTTTTTATAGATGATATTCTTTTTTACTCTAATTGATGAGAAGAACACGCTGACCAGCTCAGAGTGATACTTCAGATTTTGAGGACTAAGAAATTATTTGCTAAGTTTAGAAAATGTGAATTATGGATTGAAAATATTGTGTTTCTCCATATTATTTCTAATAATGGAGTAGAAGCTGTTCGAGAATGGCCTAGGCCTAATACCGTAGCAGAGGTTCGAAGTTTCTTAGGTCTTGCATGATATTATCGACGATTTATAGAGGGATTTTCTAAGATATTTGTTCCTTTAACGTCATTGATCAAGAAGGATGTTAAGTACGATTTGTCCCCAGAATGCGAATCCAGCTTTGAAAAGTTAAAGCAGGCATTGATAGAAGCCCCTTTTAACATTGCCATCATGAAAAGGAAATTTCACGATCCACACAGATGCATCGAAGATAGGATTGGGAGCTGTTTTGATGCAAGATAAGATTGTAATTGCCTATTCTTCTAGACAGCTGAAGATTCACGAAAAAAATTATCCTACTCATGACCTTGAATTAACAGCGGTGATTTTCGCATTAAATATTTGGAGACATTATCTTTATGGGGAAAAATGTGAAAACAAACCACAAAATCCTTAAATATTTCTTTACCCAGAACTTAACATGAGGCAGAGAAGATGGCTCGAACTGGTAAGACTACGATTGTGTAATTAGCTATCACCCTAGTAGAACTAACGTAGTAGCTGATGCACTAAGTAGAAGAGCAGTGTGATTAGCTCAGCTTTCAGTTCAAATACCATTAGCGATAGAAATCGACAGATTTGAGTTGGAAGTAGTTACACAAACTTATGCTGCTAGACTAGCTGTACTTACAATCCAATCTACTTTGAAGGATCAGATTAGAGATAGTCAGATGAGGGATGAACCACTGCTTAAATGGAAGCATCAAAATGAAGAAAGAGGTGGAAATCTTTATACTACAGTAGAAGGAATTGTGAAATACCAGGATACGTTGTGGGTACCGCGACTTGATAATTTGCGCAATGAGATTATGAATGAAGCCCATAACACTTTGTATTCAATTCGTCCAGGAGGAACGAAGATGTATAAGGATTTACAACAACTGTTTTTGTGTCCTGGAATGAAATGAGATATTTCCAATTTTTTTTTCTGAGTGTTTAACATGACAACAAGTGAAATCAGGGCATCAAAGACCAGCGGGGATGTTAAAGCCACTCCCTATACCACTATGGAAATGGGATAACATAGCGATGGATTTTGTAGTAGGTTTACAAAAGACACTCCATTGATTTAACTCTATTTGGGTTATTATCGATAGATTAACTAAGTCAGCTCACTTCTTACCAGTAAAGACGACGTATGATTTGAATAAGTAATGGGAACTAAGTTAACCTTCAGTACAGCTTTCCATCCGCAAACTGATTGACAATCAGAAAGAGTGATTCAAACATTACAGGATTTGCTTCATGCGTGTACTCTAGACTTTGCCAAAAGCTGGGATTCTAAATTGCCCTTATTGGAGTTCACGTATAATAATATCTATCAAGCTTAAATAGAAATGGCTCCTTACGAAGCATTGTATGGTAGAAAATGTAGATCACCGATACATTGGGATGATGTAGGTGAAAGATCAGAGACAGGACCTGATATTATAGAACAGACTTCAGAAGCTATCAAAATAATACGTGATCTAATGAAAATGGCACAGTGTAGACAAAAGAGCTATGCTGATAGCATCACCAAGAGTTGAATTTTGAAGTAGGAGATAATGTATTTTTTAAAGTAGCACCTATGAAAGGGGTAATGAGATTTGGGCGACAAGGTAAGTCGAGTCCCAGATTTATTGGACCATTTGAAATACTGAAAGAATTGGGACTTTAGTTTATCCCATAGCTTTACCCCCTCAGTTGTCAGCAGTTCACAATGTATTTCATTTATCTTCTCTCAGGAAATACATTTCGAATCCTTTTCATGTATTAAGATACGCGCCTATCCAGCTTGCACCAGATTTGACCTACGAAGATGCTCTGTTAGGACTGAAGGATCAGATCTCACCGCACAACTAACTAAACAACACAACAGGGGCCGAGAGATCTCATCCTACAAATAAAATAAGGTGCAATACCTCGGGTTCTTGAAAATATAACATAGAGCACCAGAGACAGATCTGGTATGAATTAAAATCATGCGGAATACACTAGAACTGAATCCTAGTTTTTAAAACTCGACGCAGACAGATTTCTGTTTAAACATATGTAATGCGACTGCGTGTAAAATCTGTTTGTGCGTGCAAGTGTTACTTCTATTATGAATGCGTGCTAAATAAATTGCGAATGCGGAATACTGTAAATCGTAAAGAATAAATTACGCTGCTGTTTGTTTATGGAAGTTCGGATATCAATATCCTACGTCTACCCTTCTTCCGCCATGGGAAGGATCCACTAGAATATTTGATCTACACCTCGTGTACAGACCCGATCCAATAGCTAGCAGCTGCTAGAACTCCTAGACTCTACACCAGCCCTCAGCTGTGTCAATCACTTCTTTTACACCTCTGTGAGAAAGGCTACAGACACAGAGTTTTACGTCTTCGTGCTTGGACGGGATCTGATTTTGTATTGGGTTTGAGATTCATTCACTATACTGTTTCGCTCAACTCTAATAAGTGTGAATGAATCTCTGTGTGTGTGAGATATACAGTGTAAGCATAACTCTCGAAATAATAAATATCACACACTTGGGAAATGTGAGGAATCAGATTTTAGATTAGTGATTATTGAATTGATTTGGAATTAGTAGCATTAATTTTGAGGGTTTTGCGAAATGAATCTGATTCCAGTAGAATTCAGCAGTTGCGCGAGTTGATGAAGTCTGTTATCAGCTGTTGGTGGCGTAGGAGTAATACGCTGTTGGCGCAGCGGCGGATCCGGATCCCGCTCCCGGGGCGCAGTGGAAGATTTCAAAATTTTTCACCGGGAACTGTCAATACATAACAAATACAGCAAATAAACATACATAGGATGTTTGATTTGGTACCTTGCTAGCGTCTAGGCGCCTGGCTCCGACCAATTTCACGAGGAAATCGGCACTTCAACGGTAGGCGGTCGTCGTTCTCCTAATCGATCCACGACTGAAATCACGATCCCTTCGTCAGTATACACTAGAAAACGTGAAGAATGTTTCACGGACGGAATCTCCTCGCCGAGACCGTCGAAACAAGTCCGACGGCGGCAACAGGCGGTGGTGCGCGGCGGCGACAAGCGGCGGTGCACGGCGACGGGCGACGGGCGGCGGCGCAAGGGGGGCGGCGGCCGAGAGGATTAGAGAGGGAGGGAGGCGGCTTGCTCTAGGGTTTTGTGTAGTTATGTTGTGTTTGTAATGCAACCCTAGGGCCCTTATTTATAGACTTCGTATGGGCTTGAACCGGTTTAATGGGCTTGGGTCGGGCCCAGGCCCACGGTGAACATTCGTTTCAAGTCCATCACCGTGGCTCCATCATAATCCCGATCGACGATCAGATCAGACCGATCTACACAGTTTACAAAACTGAGTATTATGATGCGAAAAAAAATTTTCGGACCACCTAGCCCAAAATAAACAGTTTGGCCCCTGCAAGTTTCAAGGATAGTCAAACTAGCCCAAACTTCAGGGAAATTACAACGAATCGAGAAACCAGTACTTGTGTGACCCTCAATGGTTCAGGGATACAGCTAGCTGTGGGCCCACAACATGTGTGACTCCGAAACCACATTTTCGGACTAGCCCATCGGATCATGGTAAAGCGTCTAGCAACATCGCCCCATGATCCCCTAGGTATCACTGATAGTTCCTGCAAGAACCAGTCGGTTATGGTTAGCGTACAGTACGGTCCTTTCAACACATATATCCCGATCAGATCAACGACCATTGGTAAATCGAGAGTTGCTAGAGATCCAATAACCATGCATACATCTCGGAGATCAAATAGTGACATCGCGTGTGTTACTAGGTAAACCCATTTACCTAAAACACATCTAGTACTCTGTCCAGAGATTTATCACACTATTATCTCCTCAGATAGCATAGGATATCCACGCACAAAGGCGAGCGGTGAATCCTCGACAACGAAGCATCGACTCCTACATGCATCGAGACCTCACCCAATCCCGCCACCTAATGACCCCAACTGAGTCGGTAAACGGGTCAAAGTGAGGCACCTATCATGTAGAGTCTCAATGATGTTTCGAGTAATAAGGGCTAATCTGTACAACCAAGACCTCGGACTTAATCCACTCGACAAATGGTAACCACTTGGAAAGTCCGAACGAGGGTAGTTCGATAGATCACCAGGTCACTATCCATCTACATGCTCAGAACATCACAATGTTCCCTACCAATGAAAAGTGGTACTTCACATCGCAGATGCTAGTCTCAAGCTCGGGCGGCCTTATCCTCATTTTGACGGCCCAATCGACTAGGAACGAGTTTAGAATACACAGTGACTATTAGATGTGTTTCATGATAGCCATCATATCCACTATCACATCTAACATACACTATGGTGCATTCTAGGTCTTTATCCAACGCAATTGTTAACATTATAAAATAATGAATATAAAGAATGCCATAAAAGAATACGAATTTCATACATAAAGATCGTTTACAAAGAGTCAACAAGAAACACACGCCACAAGTTGGCTAGTTGGGCACCTACTCTAACAATCTCCCACTTGCCCTAAAGCCAACTACTCATCAGAGGCAGTCCCATTGTTTCGCGATGTTTTTCAAACAACGGTCCTAGAAAGGGCTTCGTAAGTGGATCAGCAACGTTGTCTATAGAGGCGAATCTCTCGACTGCTATGTCACCTCTAGCCACAATATCCCGGATTATGTGGTATTTCCTCAGTATATGTTTGTATCTTTGGTGAGACCTAGGTACCTTTGCTTGCGCAACGGCACCCGTGTTGTCACAGTACACCGGGACTGGACCAACTCCTTCAGGGATTACGCCCAACTCTTGGACGAAATTCCTCATCCAAACCGCCTCTTAAGCAGCAGCTTATGCTGTGATGTACTCAGCCTCAGTGGTTGAATACGCGATGGTGTCTTGCTTGGAACTCTTCTAAGAGACAGCACCACCATTGAGCATGAATACAAATCCAGAGGTTGACTTCGAATCATCCACATCACATTGGAAGCTAGAACCAGTGTAGCCTTCCAATTTCAGTTCACCACCCCCATAGACCATGACATATTCTTAGTCCTTCGTAAGTATTTAAGAATATCTTTCACGGCCTTCCAATGCATCTGGCCGGGGTTGGCTTGGTCACGGCTCGTGACACTCCGAGCATATGCGACATCTGGTCTAGTTGATATCATGCCATACATAATGCTACCTATTGCCGAGGCATATGGCACACGTGTCAAATCTCCTCATCAGTCTTTGGACACATAGACTTAGATAGAGTGACCCCGTGGCACATAGGTAGGTGTCCTCTCTTGGACTCTTCCATAGAGAACCGCTTAAGTATGGTATCGATGTAGGTAGCTTGGGTGAGTCCGAGCATCCTCTTCGATCTATCTCTATAGATCTGTATTCCTAAAATATAGGATGCTTCACCCATGTCCTTCATCGAGAATCTACTAGACAACCACACTTTAGTTGATTGCAACATTCCTACATCATTCCCAATGAGTAGAATGTCATCAACATAAAGTACAAGGAATGTCACAGCATTTTTAACTACCTTCTTATACACACATGGCTCCTCAGGGTTCTTGATGAAACCAAATTCTTTAATTGTTTCATCAAATCTCAGGTTCCAACTTCTCGATGCTTGTTTGAGACTTGTAGATCACATGGCTCCTCAGGGTTCTTGATGAAACCAAATTCTTTAATTGTTTCATCAAATCTCAGGTTCCAACTTCTCGATGCTTGTTTGAGACTGTAGATCGATCTCTGATGTTTGCATACTTTATGCTCACTTCCTACAGATGTGAAACCCTCAGGCTGCGTCATATAGATCTCTTCCTTAATGTTTCCATTAAGGAACGCAGTTTTCACATCCATTTGCCATATCTCATAGTCGTACCATGCGGCTATGGCTAGTAGGATTCTAATTGACTTGAACATAGCGACTGGTGAGAAGGTTTCATCATAGTCAACACCTTGTCTTTGAGTGTAACCTTTCGCGACCAGTCGTGCCTTGTAGGTCAGTACCTTACCATCAGGCCCAAGTTTTCTCTTGTATATCCATTTACACCCAGTAGGAACTATTCCTTCGTGAGGATTAACAAGAGTCCAAACTTGGTTTGAATGCATCGAGTCAATCTCAGATTGCATTGCTTCAAGCCACAAATTAGAATCAGCATCGGAAATTGCCTCCTTGAATGTCCTTGGATCACATCCAACAGTTTGATCACTTTGATCATCTTCAAGGAGGAACCCATATCTAACAGGAGCCCTAGGAACCCTTCCAGATCTCCTAGGGGTGTCCATATCAAGTATTGGCTCTTGAGGTGCGGGAGATTCACTTGGTACTTCAGTTGGTTCTCGAACCTCTTCGAGTTCTACTATCTTGCCTTTTCTATCAAGTAGAAATTCCCTTTCCAGAAAGGTGGCATTTCTAGAAACAAACACTTTTGTTTCATTGGGATAGTAGAAGTAGTATCCAATAGAATTCTTTGGATACCCAATGAAGTAACATAAGATGGATCTATTATCCAGCTTATCTCCCACTGTCTGCTTCACGTAAGCAGGACATCCCCAAATCCTCAAGTATGAGTATTTGGGTGGCTTGACCATCCATATCTCATATGCAGTTTTATCCATAGCCTTGGTGTGGATATTGTTCAACAACATTACCGCCGTTTCGAGCGCATAGCCCCAAAACGAGGTAGGAAGCTCAGTGAAACTCATCATAGATCGAACCATGTCCATCAAGGTTTGATTACGACGCTCCGCTACACCATTGAGCTGTGGTGTGGCCGGAGGGGTCCAGTGTGAGAGAATCTCATTCTCTTTAAGATAGTCTCGAAATTCGATACTTAAGTATTCTCCACCTCGATCGGATCGAAGTGTTTTGATACTTTTCCCCAACTGATTTTCTACTTCAGCCTTGAATTCTTTGAACTATTCAAAGGATTCAGACTTGTGCTTCATTAAGTACAAGTACCCATACCTAGAGTGATCATCGGTAAAGGTGATGAAGTATGTGTGACCGTACTTAGTAACAATGTTAAGTGGGCCACACACATCAGTATGGATCAAATCCAACAGGCCTTGAGCATGTTCAGGCTTGCCCGTGAAGGGTTGTTTAGTAATTTTTCCCTTGAGACAAGACTCACAAGTCGGTAGGGAGTTAATATCTGACATATCAAACATGTCACTCCTCACCAACTTGTTCATCCTATTCAAGGAAACATGACCTAGCCTAGCGTTCCAAAGTTGTGCCGGGTTCAAGCTATCATTTTTCCTTTTAATAGTCGTTGTATGTGTTTCCACATCGCGAGTTGGAACTTCTTTTAATTTTAAGGTGTATAGATCGTTTTCGCGTTCCCCAATTCCAATCAAACATTCATTCTTGTATATATTGCAAATCAAATTGGCAAAATGACAAGAATATCTGTGAGGATTGAGAAATTCGAATAGTGATTAATCATATTTTGTAGGATTAGTCACGGGATTTGGAGTGGTCGAATTTATCTAAGTATCGCATCAGCCGCAGCGAAATTTCCAGGGTCAACGCGAGTCAACGGTACTGTAGCTTGCAGCTGGTGAGATTTGATTTAGATAGTTACTGTAGAGCACGAGGAATACGTCATCGTTTTGCTTGGAGAGATATCTGCTGGCAGTAGTGGCGCTTGAAGTAGTTTCTGCTGGCAGCCGAGGCGCACAATCGCGAGGATGATTGAGGAAGCGACACGTGTTGGTCAACATTTTTGAGTGTTGACTACTGGTTTCAGTAGTTGCGTTAGAAAGAGCGACCAGTCGATGGTTTGAAGAACCAGATATCTGTCGACAGATAGGATGACATATGTTGTGCGACGTCGTTTTGATAAGTTGAAACGCTGCGTTTTGAGTGTTGCGTCTGGTACCAGTCGCGAGAGAATTGTTGTGAGGAATGCGTTGCGGCTGGGTGACCAGCTTTTGGCAGCAATGTTTACGTAATCATTACGACGTCGTTTGGATTAGTTGACGCATCGTCGTTTTGAGTGATTTCGTGAGATTAGTCGCTGATGAGTTTTGAAGAGATCTGTTACCATCTTTTGGTTGCTTCACAAGAGATATGTGTTGCCAGCTGGTGTACCGCTACGGCGTCATTTGAGTTAGTTGGAACGGTGTCGTCTTGGATGTTCTTTGAGAATGCAACGACTGGTTGTTGCGTCTGGTTTTGTTGTGGGCAACGACTGGTTTCTGTTGACAGCTCTCTACTGTTCACGTCGACTGGTTTTGTGCAAGCAGCAGCTGTTGGATTTGAGGATTATATATAGAAGTGTTGATCGACACTTAGAAATATTTTGGACCCGATATTTCTTATCCTCTTCTCTGTTGAAACCCTTGTTCGATACTGTTCACCCGAACGCTTCTTCTTGAGATTTCTGCCAATTCCAACCTCTGTTTTTTATGAGTTTGGTGACGCTGAGTTCGCCTTGCCTAGCTCTTTCGATTTCTACCCATTAGAGGACCTGAATTAGCATTGGAGTGGAAGCGGGAAGCTACTGGTGTTTGAAGCTTTCTGGAGAAGTTTGTTCCGTGTGTTCTCTTGTTGAATTAAGTTTCTGGGTGAGCATTTATTGTTAAGTTGAGCTTTGTTCCTGTAGTTAATGCCTGCGTAGATGTGTAGAAATTGAGAATAGTTCTGGCCGTAGGTGTTTAAGGGTTTGTGCTAAGATATTAGCTACCTCGTACATATTTCAGCTCCTTGAAGCCTTCTGCCGTGAATTGCGAAGCCAGGAGAAATCTGTTTCGCAAGCCGTGAGTTTCTGTCGTGCATTAAGAAATCTGTTGAGGTAGAATTCAGTCATTGAAGGTACGAGTTGAGCAGATTTAACAGCTTTGAGCGGGGACATGGCTGTGATCGATGTTATGAACCTGCTGATGTGATTATATGATTTTACGTGTTACAGTTTGTTGAATTGGTTCAATTGTACATTCTGTTTCACGTATGAATTATTGTATGCATTGTGCATTGATGATTGATTGGCATACATGCATACATATTGAGCCTGACAGATTGATTTATGACCTGATTGAGAGCCACGTTGTGACTGGCCGACTGACTTGTTGTGCCTGAAAATTCCAACCCTATCATCGGAGTGGTGACCGACTGACTTGTCGTGTCTGAAGACCACCGAGCTGTGATGGGCTGACTTGCCCTGAAGATCACGGACCGATGATTTCCGCCAGCTGACTTGCTGTGCGTGGTATAGAGGCTCGATCGATATGATTGCCAGTCGAATTGCTGGTCTAGCTATCCGATCTTTGATAGCCCTCATGTATTCATAGAATTGATTTATTGCATGTTGCATGTTTAGCTGTTTATATAGCTCTTCGTACTGAGGCTTGACCTCGTATTTGTTTTTCTGCTTTTGTGTTGTTTGGGTCTGTGTTACCCATTT
>KQ992382.1:115767-130258 GCA_001598015.1 Dorcoceras hygrometricum
ACTTGTCGTGTCTGAAGACCACCGAGCTGTGATGGGCTGACTTGCCCTGAAGATCACGGACCGATGATTTCCGCCAGCTGACTTGCTGTGCGTGGTATAGAGGCTCGATCGATATGATTGCCAGTCGAATTGCTGGTCTAGCTATCCGATCTTTGATAGCCCTCATGTATTCATAGAATTGATTTATTGCATGTTGCATGTTTAGCTGTTTATATAGCTCTTCGTACTGAGGCTTGACCTCGTATTTGTTTTTCTGCTTTTGTGTTGTTTGGGTCTGTGTTACCCATTTACAGGATCTTCAGGTAACCAAGCTGGACAGAGTGGAGGTTCAGCTGGTCGATCCCCATTTCCATGAGTCCAAGTTATTTTATTTATGTATCAAACCCGGGGGATGCTCCGTGTCTTACGTATTTTTGGGGATCTGTATTTGAATTGATAATTGTATTACCTGTTTTATATGAGTCTGAGTCAACTCATATTTTGATTATGAATATTTTGAATGATGTTTTAAAGTTCAGGTCCGAATATATTTCGATAATTTTTAAGCTCTATTTTTCGCTTCCGTGTTTATGTGCTTAATTGTGCTATTATCTTGAGCAATTAGCACGGGGCCTGACATTTTTGGTATCAGAGCTTAAACTGGGATAAGCTCGATTTCCTTTGATTACACTCGAGTCTAGGCACAGAGTTTTGATTTGATTTTGATTGACTCTGTGACTTATGTGATCTTTTATCTGTCTATGTGATATATCTATCTGTTGTGAGATCTTACCTCTAGACTTGTTAGATGCCGCCGAGAAGAGGAAGAGGTAGGACGACTAGACGTACTGAGGAGGGGCAGGTAGTGATGATGATGTTCATCAGGTCGAGGATGTTACTAGACAGATAGGCGGGATGGAGTTGGTCTTAGCTAGGTTTCACCGGACGAACCCTCCGACGTTTTCTGCAGCAGAGGGTGGTGCGATGGCTGAGGCTTGGTTAGCTCAGATGGAGGAGTTGCTTGATACTCTGGAGTACGCTCCCGAGAAGATACTGAAGCTGGCGGTGTTGCAGCTGAGAGACAATGCACAGCGCTGGTGGAGAGGTACTTCCTGTATCCTTCGTGATAGTGGGGCTGTGATCACTTGGGAGAGCTTCTGCGAGGCCTTTCGATAGGAGTATACCCGGAGTCCTTCTATAACAGTCGGGAGCGGGAGTTCGATAATCTGCGGTAGGGTAGCATGCGAGTCGCTGAGTATGCCCGACAGTTTTATGCGCTTTTGGTCTATGTGCCACACGTTTCCAACCAAGAGAGGACGAAGAGCAACATGTTTTTGAAAGGCTGCAGTGTCGTGGAGTTCAGGGGTCCTGCCGTAACTGTGGACAGCCAGGACACTTCCTTAGAGTGTGTCCTCTGTTGAGGGGTCAGTCTTCGATTCCTTCGCAGCAGGGATCAGCTGGTGGTTCATCTCAGAGACCGCAGTTTCCTGCCCCTACCCAGCGATCTGGATTCCAACCCCGTGAGCCTTCTAGATTTGGAGCACCTTCGATACCTCCGTTTCAGATTCCGCAGCAGGCTCAGGCGAATGCGTTGACTAGAGAGCAGGCTGAGGAGGCGCCTAGTATGATGATCGCAGGTACATGCTCTGTTTTCGATTATCCTGCGAGAGTTTTATTTGACACTGGTGCATCGCACTCTTTTATTTCTGAATTGTTTGTTTGTGAGAATGGGTTGAGTTCTTCCCCATTGTGTGATGTTGTTTCCGTGTCTACCCATGCTGGTGTGAATATGTGGTCCCGTGAAGTGGTGTTGGATTATGTGCTTCGATTTGATGAGCATGTTTTGGTGACCAATCTGATTGTTTTGGGAATGAGAGATTTTGATTGCATCTTAGGGATGGACGTGTTGTCTGGCTATAAGGCTACGGTCGATTTTTTTCATGGTGTGGTGAGATTTCGCCCTGACTCGGGTGAGAAGTGGGAGTTCTACGGTGCTGATTCGCGCTCGAAGATTCCACTGGTGTCCGCAATGGAGATGTTTAGCCTGCTATCGCTGGATAACGTGGGATTTATGATTTATGCGCTTGACGTTTCTCAAGAGTCGAGGTTGGAGTTGAGCGATATTCCGATCGTCCGAGAGTTTCCCGACGTGTTTCCAGATGAGATTCCTGGATTCCCTCCAAGACGTGAGATTGATTTCGGCATAGAGTTGGTGCCCGGTACCGCCCCGATTTCTAGAGATACTTACCGGTTGGCACCAGCAGAGTTGAAAGAGCTGAAGGTCAGTTGAGAGATCTCTTGGAGAAGGGCTTCATTAGACCGAGTATGTCGCTTTGGGGAGATCCGATTCTTTTTGTGAAGAAAAAGGATGGGTCTATGAGGATATGCGTGGATTTCCGACAGTTGAACAAAGAGACAGTGAAGAACAAGTATCCTTTGCCGAGGATTGATGACTTGTTCAATCAGTTGCAGGGATCGGTCGTTTACTCGAAGATTGATTTGCGCTCTGGTTATCACCAGTTGCGGATTAGAGACTCTAACGTGGCGAAGACAGCTTTTCGGACTCGATATGGGCATTATGAGTTTCTGGTCATGCCGTTTGGGTTGACGAATGCCCCAACTATCTTTATGGACTTGATGAATCGCGTCTTCATCGAGTATATTGATCTATTTGTGATCGTCTTCATAGATGACATCCTGGTGTACTCGAGGAGCATGAGGGAGCATAAGGAGCACCTCAGATTGGTGTTGCAGAGATTGAGAGACTCGCAACTGTACGCCAAGTTCAGCAAGTGTGAATTTTGGCTAGATCGGATTATCTTTTTGGGTCACGTGATTTCAGCGCAAGGGATTTCCGTGGATCCGAGTAAGGTCAAAGCAGTTCTTAACTAGGAGAGACCTAGGAACGTTTCAGAGATCCGCAGTTTCTTGGGATTGGCTGGCTATTACAGGCGTTTTATAGAGAAGTTTTCTTCGATAGCCAGGCCTCTGACTCAGTTTACTCAGAAGGATAAGAGATTTGTGTGGACTGATGAGTGCAAGTACAGTTTTCATACGTTGAAGGAGAAGTTGACTACTGCTCCTGTTTTGGCTCTACCGTCTGGATCTGGACGATTCGTTGTGTGCTCCGATGCTTTTCTCAATGGCTTAGGGTGTGTTCTGATGCAGAACGGGTACGTGATTGCTTATGCGTCTCGACAGTTGAAGCCTCACGATACAAGGTACCCTGTTCATGATTTGGAGTTGGTTGCAATAGTGTTTGCCTTGAATATTTGGCGACATTATCTGTATGGTGAAGAGTTTGTGGTGTACACCGACCACAAGAGCCTGAAGTATATCTTCACGCAAACTGATCTGAACATGAGGCAGCGACGATGGATGGAATTGCTCAAGGACGTTAACTGTGAGATTCAGTATCAGCCTGGGCGGATGAACTCGGTTGCCGATGCCTTGAGTAGGAATACCCAGCCTGCGATGCTTTCTTCTTTGAGTGTCTCTAAAGTCTACGAGCAGTTGAGTACTTCTGGTTGGCGTTTCCAGCCGATGATCAGTACTTCGTGGTTTCTTAGATTCAGACTGATCCGTACATTCATGAGTTGAAGATTAGAGCCCGAAGTGGTCAGTCTGATGATTTCTCTGTTTCTTCTGATGGGTGTCTGAGATTTCGAGGAAGATTGGTGGTTCCGAACTTGATCGATTTGAAATAGACCATTATGAATGAAGCGCATTGTAGTCAGTACAATGTGCATCCGGGCGAGAGAAAGATGTACCATGCCTTGAAGTCTGACTATTGGTGGACAGGTATGAAGAGCGACATTTCGGCTTTTGTTGCAAGATGTCTGAATTGCCAAGAGGTCAAGGCTGAGAGAATGAGACCTGGTGGATTGTTACAGAGTTTAGAGGTGCCCCAATGGAATTGGGAGCACATCGCCATGGATTTCATGACTCATTTACCTCGTTCGAGTAGGGGATGCGAAGCAATTTGGGTGGTGATTGATAGACTTTCGAAGTCAGCTCATTTTATTCCCTATGACGTGAGGTGTTCAATGAAGAAAATGACGAAGCTGTATATCGACCATGTGGTGAGATTGCCTGGATTTCCTGTTTTGATAGTGTCCGATAGAGATCCAAGATTCACTTCCCGATTTTGGAATAGCTTGCAAGCAGTGATGGGTTCAATATTGGCTATGAGTACAGCCTATCACCCACAGACAGATGGCCAGTCTGAGCGGACTATTCAGACGATAGACTTTCGAAGTCAGCTCAGTTTTATTCCCTATGACGTGAGGTGTTCAATGAGAAAATGACGAAGCTGTATATCGACCATGTGGTGAGATTGCCTGGATTTCCGTTTTGATAGTGTCCGATAGAGATCCAAGATTCACTTCCCGATTTTGGAATAGCTTGCAAGCAGTGATGGGTTCAATATTGGCTATGAGTACAGCCTATCACCCACAGACAGATGGCCAGTCTGAGCGGACTATTCAGACTTTGGAGGATATGCTGCGTGCAGTAGTGATGGATTTCAGTGGTGGCTGGCAGGATTCTTTGTCGTTGGTTGAGTTTTCGTATAACAACAGCTACCAAGTGATTATTGGAATGGCTCCATTTGAGGCGTTGTGTGGTCGTAAGTGCAGATCTCCGATTTTTTGGGAAGAAGTTGGTGAGAGACAGCTTTCTACCCCTGAGTTTGTGCAGCATATGAAAGATCAGGTTGATTTGATTCGAAGTAGAATGAAGGCTGCACAATATAGATTTACTAGCTATGCTAACCATAGACGTTGACCGTTAGAGTTTGAGGTTGGCGATCGTGTGTTTCTCAATATTTCTCCTTTCAAGAGCGTTATGCGATTTTGATTTAAAGGCAAATTAGCTCCTAGATACGTTGGTCCCTTTGAGATTCTTGAGAGGGTTGGACAGTTGGCTTATCGATTGAGGCTGCCTGCTGAATTAGCAGCGATGCATGATGTTTTTCATGTGTCAATGTTGAGGAAATATGAGCCATATCCATCCCATGTGTTGAGAACCGACGAAGTTGAGCTAGATTCTGCCTTAAGTTATGTTGAATATCCAGTGCAGATTTTGGATAGAAAGGAGAAGCAGCTGAGGAACAAGATAGTTCCGTTGGTGATGGTCCAATGGAGCAAGCATGGTAGAGAAGAAGCAACTTGGGAATCGGAAGAGAAGATGCAGCGTGAATGGCCGCATCTGTTTGAGTAGATCGATGTTTTAGTTTTTGGTTTCTGGTTGTGTTTTCCATAGTTCTTGTTTATGAATTTTCCAGTTATCTTGAACTCCTAGCTTTGAATCAGATGAATTTTGGTTTTGTATTCTGTTTTTGAGTTGAATTGATTGAATTCTTCCCTTGAGTTTGCCTTTGTTTCGAGGACGAAATCTCTTAAGGTGGGGAGAATGTGAGGATTGAGAAATTCGAATAGTGATTAATCAGATTTTGTAGGATTAGTCACGGGATTTGGAGTGGTCGAATTTCTCTAAGTATCGCATCAGCCGCAGCGAAATTTCCAGGGTCAACGCGAGTCAACGGTACTGTAGCTTGCAGCTGGTGAGATTTGATTTAGATAGTTACTGTAGCGCGCGAGGAATACGTCGTCGTTTCGCTTGGAGAGATATCTGCTGGCAGTAGTGGCGCTTGAAGTAGTTGCTGCTGGCAGCCGAGGCGCGCAATCGCGAGGATGATTGAGGAAACGACACGTGTTGGTCAACATTTTTGAGTGTTGACTACTGGTTTCAGTAGTTGCGTTAGAAAGAGCGACCAGTCGATGGTTTGAAGAACCAGTCGCGAGATATCTGTCGACAGATAGGATGACGTATGCTGTGCGACGTCGTTTTGATAAGTTGAAACGCTGCATTTTGAGTGTTGCTTCTGGTACCAGTCGCGAGAGAATTGTTGTGAGGAATGCGTTGCGGCTGGGTGACCAGCTGTTGGAAGAAATGTTTACGTAATCATTACGACGTCGTTTTTATTAGTTGACGCGTCGTCGTTTTGGGTGATTTCGCGAGATCAGTCGCTGATGGTTTTTGAAGAGATCTGTTACCAGCTTTTGGTTGCTTCACAAGAGATATCTGTTGTCAGCTGGTGTACCGCTACGGCTTCGTTTGAGTTAGTTGGAACGGTGTCGTCTTGGATGTTCTTTGAGAATGCAACGACTGGTTGTTGCGTCTGGTTTTGTTGTGGGCAACGACTGGTTTCTGTTGACAGCTCTCTACTGTTCACGTCGACTGGTTTTGTGCAAGCAGCAGCTGTTGGATTTGAGGATTATATATAGAAGTGTTGATCGACACTTAGAAATATTTTGGACCCGATATTTCTTATCCTCTTCTCTGTTGAAACCCTTGTTCGATACTGTTCACTCGAACGCTTCTTCTTGAGATTTCTGCCAATTCCAACCTCTGTTTTTTATGAGTTTGGTGACGCTGAGTTCGCCTTGCCTAGCTCTTTCGATTTCTACCCATTAGAGGACCTGAATTAGCATTGGAGTGGAAGCGGGAAGCTACTGGTGTTTGAAGCTTTCTGGAGAAGTTTGTTCCGTGTGTTCTCTTGCTGAATTAAGTTTCTGGGTGAGCATTTCTTGTTAAGTTGAGCTTTGTTCCTGTAGTTAATGCCTGCGTAGATGTGTAGAAATTGAGAATAGTTCTGGCCGTAGGTGTTTAAGGGTTTGTGCTAAGATATTAGCTACCTCGTACATATTTCAGCTCCTTGAAGCCTTCTGGAGAAATCTGTTTCGCAAGCCGTGAGTTTCTGTCGTGCATTAAGAAATCTGTTGAGGTAGAATTCAGTCATTGAAGGTACGAGTTGAGCAGATTTAACAGCTTTGAGCGTGGACATGGCTGTGATCGATGTTATGAACCTGCTGATGTGATTATATGATTTTACGTGTTACAGTTTGTTGAATTGGTTGAATTGTACATTCTGTTTCACGTATGAATTATTGTATGCATTGTGAATTGATGATTGATCGGCATACATGCATACATATTGAGCCTGACAGATTGATTTATGACCTGATTGAGAGCCACGTTGTGACTGGTCGACTGACTTGTTGTGCCTGAAAAGTCCAACGCTATCATCGGAGTGGTGACCGACTTACTTGTCGTGTCTGAAGACCACCGAGCTGTGATGGGCTGACTTGCCCTAAAGATCACGGACCGATGATTTCCGCCGGCTGACTTGCTGTGCGTGGTATAGAGGCTCGATCGATATGATTGCCAGTCGAATTGCTGGTCTAACTATCCGATCTTTGATAGCCCTCATGTATTCATAGAATTGATTTATTGCATGTTGCATGTTTAGCTGTTTATATAGCTAACACATTGGGCACGGCTCTCGATCATCCCAAACATGCAATCAATCTAATTAATTGACATAAATTAAATAATCAAATCAAATTTGATAATTTCCAACAAAATCATATTTTAATTATAAAATCATATTTTATAAATAAAATCATATTTTATAAATAAAATCATATTTTATAAATAAAATCATATTTTATAAATAAAATCATATTTTATAAATAAAATCATATTTTATAAATAAAATCATATTTTATAAATAAAATCATATTTTATAAATAAAATCATATTTTATAAATAAAATCATATTTTATAAATAAAATCACATTTGTCAATTTAATTGCATCAAATTGGGCTTAAAACAATTTTAGGCCCAAAATCCGAAAATTTGTGATTTGATGCAATAGGGCACAAATTATAAATTGATAGATCCGAGCCTTGGCTCTGATATCACTGTTGGCGAAAGTGGCGGATCTGGATCCCGTTTCCCGGGGGCGTAGTGGAAGTTTAAAATTTGCCCCGAAAAACGTTCAATACATCAAAATAATCAATAAAACATGCATAGGATGTTTTATAGAGTGTCACCTTTCTGGCGTCTAGGCGCCTGACTCCAACCAAATTCGCAGGGAATCTGGCTCTTCACGGTAGGCGACGGTAGATCCTCCTAATCAGGTCCACGATCGGAAACAAGAATCCTTCGTCAGCCTGCACTAGAAGTCCTGACGAATTTGGCACGGACGGAAACTCCTCGAAAAGACGATCGGAACAAGTCCGATCACGACGGCGGCGGCACGGCGGAGTGGCATGGCGGCACGTGGAGGAGCGGCGGCGGTCGTGAGGTAGAGGAGGGAGGGGGCGGCGCAAGGTGTGGAGGCTAGGGTATGAGATCAAGTGTCTTTGTAGCCCTAGACCAAGTCTAGTTTTAATAAATAAGTGATGGGCTTGAACCGGCCCAATGGACTTGGGTCAGGCCCAGGTCCATATGAACATTCGGTTCATTCCTATCACTGCGGCCTCATCATAATCTCGATCTACGATCAGATCGGACCGATCGACTCAGTTTCCAAAATTGAATATTATGATGTGAAAACAATTTTTCAGACCACCTAGTCCGAAATTACAGTTTAGCCCCTCAACTTTGGGAAATCGCAATTTGACCCCTCTTGACTTTTAGGAAGTGTTAGAGTAGATGCCCAACTAGCCAACTTGTGGCGTGTGGGTTCATAGACTCTTGTATAAAACGATCTTTATATATGATATTCGCATTTATTTATGGCATTCTTTACTTTCATTGTGTTGTATGATGATTAACAATTGCGTTGAGTAAAGACCTAGAATGCACTGTAGTGTATGTTAGATGTGATAGTGGGTATGACGGCTATCATGAAATACATCTAATAGTCACTGTGTATTCTGAACACGTTCCTAGTCGATTGGGCCGTCAAAACGAGGATAAAGCCGCCCGAGCTCGAGACTAGTATCTGCGATGCGAAGTACAATGTTTCATTGGTAGGGAACATTGTGATGTTCTGAGCATGCAGATAGATAGTGACCTGGTGATCTATCGAACTACCCTCGTTCGGACTTTCCAATTGGTTACCATTTGTCGAGTGGATACGTCCGAGGTCTTGGTAGTACTGATTAGTCCTCACGACTCGAAAAGTCATTGAGACTCTACATGATAGGTGTCTCAATTTTACTCGTTTGCCGACTCACTTGGGGTCATTAGGTGGCGGTATTGGGTGAGATCCCGATGCATGTAGGAGTCGATGCTTTGTTGTCGAGGATTCACCGCTCGCAGACATGCGTGGATATCCTATGTTACCTGAGGAGACGATAGTGTATAAATCTCTGGCCAGAGTACTAGAAGTGTATTAGGTAAATGGGTTTACCTAGTTACACTCGCGATGTCACTATTCGATCTCCAAGATGTATGCATAGCTATCGGATCTATAACGACTCTCGTTTACCAATGGTCGTTGATCTGATCGGGATATATGGATTGAAAGGACCGTACTGTACGCTAACCACGACCAACTGGTTCTTGCAGGTACTATCAGTGATACCTAGGGGATCATGTGGCGATGTTGCTAGACGCTCTTATCATGATCCGATGGGCAAGTCCGGAATTGTGATTCCGGAGCCGCAATGGTTGTGGGCCCACGGCTAGCTGTATCCCTGAACCATTGAGGGTCTCACAAGTACTGGATTCGTGATTCCCGCACGGAAACTGAGCTCAATGTGTTGAGCACTTGAGGAGGATTTTAGGGAGTGCGACTTCCTGAAAGTCAACAGGGGTCAAATCGTGATTTTCCACTGTTGAGGGGAAAAACTGTCATTTGGACTAGGTGATCTGAAAAATCGTTTTTCGCATCATAATATTCTGTTTTGGAAACTGAGTCGATCGGTCCGATCTGATCGTCGATCGGAGTTATGATGAAACCGTAATAAAATAAACGAACCGAATGTTCATATAGGGACTTGGGCCTGACCCAAGTCCAATGGGCCGGTTCAAGCCCAACTATATTTAATATATACAGTAATGTGATTAGGGCTTAATAGATTCATTACCACACTACTCTAAACCCTAGAGCACCCATTCGGCCGCCTCCCTCTCCTCACTAGCCGCCGCCGTCGTCGGCCACCATGCCTCCGCCGCCGCCCCTCGCCGGAGTTGCTCCGGCCAAATTTTCGAGGAGTTTCCATCCGCGTTGATCTCATCAGACCTTCTAGTGCAGGCTGACGAAGGAGTCTCCCTTCCGGTCGTGGACCTGATTGACGAATCTACAACCGCCTACCGTGAAGAGCCGGTCTTCTTGTAATTCCGGTTGGAGCCAGGCGCAAGTCGCCAGCAAGGTAATATACTAATCATCCTATGAATGGTTTATAGCATGATTTTATTGTATTGAACGTTTCTCGGAGCCAAATTATAAACTTCCGCTGCGCCGCCGGGAGACGGGATCCGGATCCGCCACTGCTCTCCCAACAGTGGTATCAGAGCCAAGGCTCGGATCCTTCAATACAATTGTTGCCATATTGCATCAGATCTCGAAATTTTGATTTGTTTAAATTATCCCTACCTTCCATCAACAATGGGTGTACGTCGATGCTACCCGTATACATGGCCCGGCTCATATTATTGATGGGGTCATGCATGCCGGAAAGCTATCCACGCCATTGACAATCGTTGTGATTCGGTTGTAACTCCCTTTAACGTTGGCTCATATTATTGGGGACGTTAAGGGGATCGTCCTTCACGACTCAATATTGATGGGTCATCTTGACACGTGATAGTAAACGGCGTCATATTATTGGGCCCTTACTAGACGTGAGGTGAATACATGGAGGTTGCACCGATTGAAATCGGAAACTACCTTTTGGGGGTCATGGATGGCTGATATTATTCGGGTCCATGATTGCTTGATTGGGCTCCGTGTACCCACTAAAGAAACTTGCTTTCTCGATTTCATTAGAGGGTGGTGAAATCGTTAAAATAGTGGGAGGGTAATTCATAGAACTAAACGACCTTGTTTTATGTCTTAGAGATTATTTTATATAGTTAGTGATGATTGTCGGTTTTATTTTCAGTATTACTGCTTATATAATGTCTTCGATCAAAAACCCACTCGCTGCTATACTGGATAGCAACAAGTTCACCGGTCTGAACTACCAAGACTAGCTTCGAAACCTCAACATTGTGTTGGCTTCGGAGAAACTTCTTTATACGATAGAGAAGTGCCTCCGAAGGAAGCCCCTGTCGATATCAGACCTGAGGAGCTGGTTACGCTTAAACAATGGTGGGACGACGAGGTTAAAGCTCGATGCTATGTGATGTCGTCGATGTCCAATGAAATGCAACGGCGCTTTGAGAAGAAAAAGTATGCTGCTGACATACTTTTTCATCTCAAAGAACTGTATGGGGAGAACTCTCGACATGAGAGGTTCAAGGCTGTCAAGGAGCTTATGACGAGCCGCATGCGCGATGGGACTTCGGTCCGCGAGCATGGGGTTCGTATGATTGGGCTTGTTGAAAAGCTGTCGGGCCTTGATATCACACTTCCACACGAGCTGTCTGTGGATGTAATTCTCCTCTCACTACCCGCTGCATTCGACCCCTTTGTGGTCAACTTCAACATGAACAAGCTGGCAGCTACCCTTGAAGAGGTGGTTAACATGCTTGTAGTGTTTGAAGGAACCATAAAGAAGGACAAGCCTGTCCTCCTTATGGGCTCTTCTTACTCTGCGAAGAAGGGGCCCAGACGCAAGGGAAAGAAGCGTTCTGCCCCTGCGAAAGAGGAAAAGCCCACCAAGAAGCCAAAGGCAAAGGCTTCCAAGCCAAACAAGCATGAGGATGTTTGCCACCACAGCCACAAGCCTGGGCATTGGAGGAGGAACTGCAAGGAGTACCTCGAGCAGTTGCGAACTGCGAAAGGTATGTTCTATATCGAAATAAATATTTCTCTTAATTCGACTTCTTGGGTACTTGATACCGGATGTGGATCTCATATCTGCAATGATTTGCAGGTGATGACAAGAAGCCGACGTCTTAGAGAGGGTGAGACCCACTTGAGGCTTGGAAATGGAGCAAGATTTGCTGCAGTAGCTATGGGATATGTTTATTTATTTCTGTCTCTGATTTTAAGTTGTTATTACGAAACGTTTTGTTTGTTTCTGAATTAATAAAGAACATTATTTCTGTTTCTATGCTTGATAGTGATGGATATTCTTGTATGTTCGCTAATTCGATTTGCAATATTTACAAGAATGAATGTTTAATTGGAATTGGGGAACGCGAAAATGATTTGTACACCTTAAAATTAAAAGACGTTCCAACTCGCGATGTCGAAACACATACAACAACGATTAAAATGAAACACGATAACTTGAACCCGGCACAACTTTGGCACGCTAGACTAGGTCACATTTCCTTAAGTAGGATGAACAAGTTAGTTAGGAGTGACATGTTTGATCTGTCAGACATTAACTCCCTACCGACTTGTGAGTCTTGTCTCAAGGGAAAGATGACTAAGCAACCCTTCAAGGGCAAGGGTAAGCGTGCTCAAGGCCTATTGGATTTGATCCATACAGATGTGTGCGGCCCGTTTAGTATTGGTACTAAATACGGTCACACATACTTCATCACATTTACCGACGATCACTCTAGGTATGGGTACTTGTACTTGATGAAGCACAAGTCTGAATCCTTTGAAAGGTTCAAAGAATTCAAGGCTGAAGTAGAAAATCAGTTGGGCAAAAGTATTAAAGCACTTCGATCCGATCGAGGTGGTGAATACTTGAGTGCTGAATTTCAAGACTATCTAAAAGAGAACAGTGGACCCCTCCGGCCACACCACAGCTCAATGGTGTAGCGGAGCGTTGTAATCGAACCCTGTTAGACATGGTTCGATCTATGATGAGCTTCACTGAACTTCCTACATCGTTTTGGGGCTATGCGCTCGAAACGGCGGTAATGTTGTTGAACAATGTCCACACCAAGGCAGTGGATAAGACTCCATATGAGATATGGATGGCACCACCCAAGTACTCAGGATTTGGGGATGTCCTGCTTACGTGAAGCAGACAGTGGGAGATAAGCTGGATACGAGATCCATCTTATGCTACTTCATTGGGTATCCAAATAATTCCATTCGATACTACTTCTACTATCCCAGCGAAACAAAAGTGTTTGTTTCTAGGAATGCCACCTTTATGGAAAGGGAATTTCTACTTGATAGAAAGGGTAGAATAGTAGAACTCGAAGAGGTTCGAGAACCAACTGAAGTACCTGGTGAATCTCCTGCACCTCCAGAGCCAGTGCCAGAAATGGTCGCACCTAGGAGATCCGAAAGGGTTCCTAGGGCTTCTGAGAGAAATGGTTTTCTCCTTGAAGATGATAAAGGTGATCAAGTTGTTGGATCTGATCCAAGAACTTTCAAGGAGGCAATTTCCGATGTTGATTCAAATTTATGGCTTGAAGCAATGCAGTCTGAGTTTGACTCAATGCATGCGAACCAAGTTTGGACTCTTGTTAACCCTCCCGAAGGAATTGTTCCTATTGGGTGCAAATGGGTATACAAGAGGAAACTTGGGCCTGATGGCAAGGTAATGACCTACAAGGCACGACTGGTCGCGAAAGGTTACACTCAAAGGCAAGGTGTTGACTATGATGAAACCTTCTCGCCAGTCGCAATGTTCAAGTCAATTAGAATCTTGTTAGCCATAGCCGCATGATACGACTATGAGATATGCCAAATGGATGTGAAAACTGTGTTCCTTAATGGAAACATTAAGGAAGAGATCTATATGACGCAGCCTGAGGGTTTCACATCTGTTGGAAGCGAGCATAAGGTATGCAAGCTTCAGAGATCGATCTACGGTCTCAAACAAGCATCACGAAGTTGGAACCTAAGATTCAATGAAACAATTAAGGAA
The DNA here is from genome assembly GCA_001598015.1 of Dorcoceras hygrometricum. Classification (NCBI taxonomy): domain Eukaryota; kingdom Viridiplantae; phylum Streptophyta; class Magnoliopsida; order Lamiales; family Gesneriaceae; genus Dorcoceras; species Dorcoceras hygrometricum. The sequence goes on from KQ992382.1 coordinate 129,493, forward strand.
TTTGGTTTCATCAAGAATCCCGAGGAGCCATGTGTATATAAGAAGGTAGTTAAAAGCGCTGTGACATTCCTAGTACTTTATGTTGATGACATTCTACTCATTGGGAATGATGTAGGAATGCTGCAATCAACTAAAGTATGGTTGTCTAGTAGATTCTCGATGAAGGACATGGGTGAAGCATCCTATATTCTTGGAATACAGATCTATCGTGATGGGTCGAAACGGATGCTCGGACTCACCCAGGCCACCTACATCGATACCATACTTAAGAGGTTCTCTATGGAAGAGTCCAAGAGAGTACACCTACCTATGTGCCACGGGGTCCCTCTATCTAAGTCTATGTGTCCGAAGACTGATGAGGAGATAGAGAGTATGACACGTGTGCCATATGCCTCGGCAATAGGTAGTATTATGTATGGCATGATCTCCATTAGATCGGATGTCGCATATGCTCTGAGTGTCACGAGCCGCTACCAGGCAACCCCGGCCAATTACATTGGAAGGCTGTGAAGGATATTCTGAAGTACTTACGAAGGACTAAGAATATATTCATGGTCTATGGGGGTGGTGAACTGAAACTGGAAGGCTACACTAATTCTAGCTTCCAGTGTGACGTGGATGATTCGAATTCAACCTCTGGATTTGTATTCATGCTCAATGGTGGTGCTGTCTCTTGGAAGAGTTCCAAGCAAGACACCATCGCGGATTCAACCACCGAGGCTGAGTACATCGCAGCATCAGCTGCTGGTAAGGAGGCGGTTTGGAT
>KQ992382.1:133646-146607 GCA_001598015.1 Dorcoceras hygrometricum
TCTCCTCAGATAGCATAGGATATCCACGCATAAGAGCGAGCGATGAATCCTCGACAACGAAGCATCGACTCCTACATGCATCGGGACCTTACCCAATCCCGCCACCTAATGACCCCAAGTGAGTCGGTAAACAGGTCAAAGTGAGGCACCTATCATGTAGAGTCTCAATGACGTTTCGAGTAGTGAGGACTAATCAGTACAACCAAGACCTCGGACTTATCCACTCGACAAATGGTAACCACTTGGAATGTCCGAACGAGGGTAGTTCGATAGATCACAAGGTCATTATTCATCTGCATGCTCAGAACATCACAATGTTCCCTACCAATGAAACATGGTACTTCACATCGCAGATGCTAGTCTCAAGCTCGGGCGGCCTTATCCTCATTTTGACGGCCCAATAGACTAGGAACTAGTTCAGAATACACAGTGACTATTAGATGTGTTTCATGATAGCCATCATATCCCTATCACATCTAACATACACTATAGTGCATTCTAGGTCTTTATCCAACACAATTGTTAAGATTATAACATAATGAAAATAAATAATGCCATATAAGAAATGCGTATTTCATAAATAAAGATCGTTATACACAAGAGTCTATAAAACCCACATGCCACAAGTTGGATAGTTGGGCATCTACTCTAACAGAATGCAGCAAGGAGGGAGAGGAGAAGCAGATCCACAGATAGCTCATGTGGAAGTGTGATATCAAGGCCCACTAGCTTCTCAATGAGCCCAATCATACGAACCCCATGCTCGCGGACCGAAGTCCCATAGCGCATGCCGCTCGTCATGAGCTCCTTGACAGTGGTGAACCTCTCAGTCCGAGAGTTCTCCCCATACAGCTCCTTGAGATGAAGGTGTATGCCAGCAGCATACTCCGTCTTCTCAAAACGCCTCTGCATTTCGTTGGACATCGATGCTATCACATAGCACCGTTACTTTAGCTCGTTGTCCCACCATTTGTCCAGCTTGGCCAGTTCCTCAGGACTGGCATCGGCAGGGGCTTCCTTCGGAGGGGTCTTCTCTAGCGTGTAGAGAAGTTTCTCCAAAGCTAATACAATCTTGAGGTTCCGAAGCCAATCTTGGTAGTTCAAACCAGTGAACTTGTTGCTATCCAGTATAGCAGCAAGTGGATTTTTGATTGAAGACATTGTAATAGCAGTTTCTACTGAAAAGAAAAACAGACATGCATTACAGACTATTTATGAAAAATGCTATGACATAAAACAAGTTCATTCAGTTTTATGAATTATCCTCCCACTATTTTAACGATTTCACCACCCTCTAATGAAATCGAGAAAGCAAGTTTCCTTAGTGGATACACAGAGTCCAATCAAGAAATCATAGTCCTGAATAATATCAGCCAACCATGATCCTCAAAAGGTAGAGCCCAATTGCAACAGGTGCAACCTCCATGTATTTACCTCACGTCCAGTAAGGGCCCAATAATATGACGCTGATTACTATCACGTGTCAAGATGACCCATCAATGTTGAGTTGTGATGGACGGTCCCCTTAACGTCCCCAATAATATGAGCCAACGTTAAAGGGAGTTCAAACCGACTCACAGCGAGGGTCAATGACGTGTACAGCTTTCCGGCATACATAACCCCCTCAATAATATGAGCCGGGCCATGTATACGGGTAGCACCGACGTACACTCATTGTTGATGGAAGGTAGAAAATTTTAAACAATATTTAAATTCCCTTAGTTTATCGAATAAACTTTTAATCTTGATATAAATTTTAAATCAAATTTAAAATGAGGAATTTTAATTTTGAAATTTGGTCTCAATAATTTAAATCAAATTCAAAATCGCGGATTTTCAACAGATATATATCACGCATATATAATTGGGATGATCGATAAGCGAGAGCTATGCGATCCGTGGTTGCCAAGCACAGATCTAGGTCCAATCCTAGGTGACATGCAGTATGCAAATGCAATCCTATTACATAAGCTTCCAGTTTTACAAATCTTCGGTCTTCAGTATCTTTGATCATCATCTTCTCTATCTTCAAATTCATCCTCCCACTAAGTCTAATATTTACATTTAAATAACCATGACAAATAGGGATACAATTTTAAAGGGGTGGGAACGGGCCATAAACCAGGCCCACTTTGAAAATGATATCAACAATATTACAACCAAGAATTATAAAACCTAGCATACACCTAACACATTGGGCACGGCTCTCGATCATCCCAAATATTATCAATTCAATTAATTGACATAAATAATATAATCAAATCAAATTTGATATTATCCAACAAAATCGCATTTTAAATATAAAATCATATTTTATAAATAAAATCTTATTTTGTCATTTTTAATTGCATCAAATTTGGCTTAAAACAATTTTAGGTCCAAAATCTCAAATTTTCAAAAATTAATTTTGGTCCGACCAAAAGGGCCCAATATCAACTATTGGCCCGAAAACCCCTCGGCCCGCCCGGGACATGCCCGAAAAAACCCTAGAAGTCAAAAACAGCGGTCGCATCGCCGCCTCGGAGCCGTCGCACGGGCGTTGCGCCGCCGACCGCACGCGTGCAGCCACCGCGCCGCACGCCGTGCGTAACGTACGCACGGGGGCGGCCACCTGCGCGACCAGTTCCCGCAGGTGGAGCGGCGGTGTCGCGCACCATCGTGCGTGACAATCGTGCACGGGTGCCGGCCAGTGGGCGGCGGTGGCGCGCACCACCGTGCGCAACGTGCACACACGGGTGCCGACCAGTAGGCGGCGGTGTCGCGTGCCACCGTGCGCGACATGCGCACACGGGCGCCGGCCAGCGGACACGGCGCTCGCCGCACGCTGCACGCACAATCCCGTGCATCCCACAGCGAATCGTGCATGGCAGTTGCACACGCCGTGCGCCACGGGCGTGCGTTGGCGTGCGGCAACGTGCACGGCGGCCGGAAAAAAAATTTTTTTTTGTGAAATTTAGAGATCTGATGCAATATAGGTACAATATATGTATTGATAGATCCGAGCCATACCTCTGATACCACTGTTGGCGCAGTGGTGGATCCGGATCCCGCTCCCGGGGCGCAGCGGAAGATTTCAATATTTTGCACCGGGAACGGTCAATACATAACAAATACAGCAAATAAACATACATAGTACGTTTGATTTGGTACCTTGCTGGTGTCTAGGCGCCTGGCTCCGACCATTTTCACGAGGAAATCGGCACTTCAACGGTAGGCGGTCGTCGTTCTCCTAATCCGGTCCACTACTAAAATCACGATCCCTTCGTCAGTCTGCACTAGAAAACGTGACGAATGTTTTACGGATGGTATCTCCTCGTCGAGACAGTCGGAACAAGTCCGACGGCGGCGAAAGGCGGCGGTGCGCGGCGGCGGCCGAGAGGAGTAGAGAGGGAGGGAGGCGGCTTGCTCTAGGGTTTTGTGTAGTTATGTTGTGTTTGTAATGCAACCCTAGGGCCCTTATTTATAGACTTCGTATGGGCTTGAACCGGTTTAATGGGCTTGGGTCGGGCCCAGGCCCTGGGTGAACATTCGTTTCAAGTCCATCACCGTGGCTCCATCATAATCCCGATCGATGATCAGATCGGACCGATCTACACAGCTTACAAAACTGAGTATTATGATGCGAAAACAATTTTTCGGACCACCTAGTCCAAAATAACAGTTTGGCCCCTGCAAGTTTCAAGGATAGTCAAACTAGCCCAAACTTCAGGAAATTGCATTTTGACCCCTGTTTAATTTTAGGAAGTCGCACTTCCATCCTTTCTCCTCCTATGCTCAACAAATTGAGCTTAATTTCCGTGCGAGAATCGAGAAACCAGTATTTGTGTGATCCTCAATGGTTCAGGGATACAGCTAGCCGTGGGCCCACAACATGTGTGACTCCGAAACTACAATTTCGGACTGACCCATCGGATCATGGTAAAGCGTCTAGCAACATCGCCCCATGATCCCCTAGGTATCACTGATAGTGCCTGCAAGAACCAGTTGTTCATGGTTAGCGTACAGTACGGTCCTTTCAACACATATATCCCGATCAGATCAACGACCATTGGTAAATCGAGAGTCGCTAGAGATCCAATAACCATGCATACATCTCGGAGATCAAATAGTGACATCGCGTGTGTTACTAGGTAAACCCATTTACCTAAAACATATCTAGTACTCTGGCCAGAGATTTATCACACTATTATCTCCTCAGATAGCATAGGATATCCACGCACAAAGGCGAGCGGTGAATCCTCGACAACGAAGCATCGACTCCTACATGCATGGGGACCTCACCCAATCCCGCCACCTAATGACCCCAACTGAGTCGGTAAATGGGCCAAAGTGAGGCACCTATCATGTAGAGTCTGAATGAAGTTTCGAGTAATAAGGGCTAATCTGTACAACCAAGAACTCGAACTTAATCCACTCGACAAATGGTAACCACTTGGAAAGTCCGAACGAGGGTAGTTCGATAGATCACAAGGTAACCATCCATCTGCATGCTCAGAAGATCACAATGTTCCCTACCAATGAAACGTGGTACTTCACATCGCAGATGCTAGTCTCAAGCTCGGGCGGCCTTATCCTCATTTTGATGGCCCAATCGACTAGGAACGAGTTTAGATTACACAGTGACTATTAGATGTGTTTCATGATAGCCATCATATCCACTATCGCATCTAACATACACTATGTTGCATTCTAGTCCTTTATCCAACGCAATTGTTAACATTATAAAATAATGAAGATAAAGAATGTCATAAAAGAATACGAATTTCATATATAAAGATCGTTTACAAAGAGTCAACAAGAACTCACACGCCACAAGTTGGCTACTTGGGCACCTACTCTAACAATACGCTGTCGTTTCGTAGAACCAGACATAGCGCTAATATGAGGAAATCAGTTGTAGCGAATTTCAGATTTCTACTGTAGCGAGTGAGTGATGCGTCGTCGTTTCGCTTTTCAGTAGTTGCGTTTGAAGAGGTATATGCTGGCAGCAGTTGCACGGGTGCGAGGATTAACGAGAAAACGACACGTGTTGGTCAACCTTTTGGTGTTGACTGCTGGATGGTAGCGCTATCAGCTGTTGCGTTGAGAGGAATTATCCTAGCTGAGTGACCAGCTGTTGGTTTGAGGAACCAGTCGCTGATGAGAGACTATGTCGTTTGAGTTGTTTAGCGCGACCAGCTGCTGGTTGTTTGGCAAGGAATCTGTTGTCAGCTGCTGGAGCAATGCGGTGTCTTTTTGATTAGTTGATGCGGCGTCGTTTTGATGTTCTTTTGAGAATACAACGTCTGATGGTTGCTGCTGGTTTCGTTGAGAGGAAGAGCTGATATCTGTAGTGATCAACCGCTGGTGTCTGTTGTAAGATACCTACTGTTTCGATGTCTGCTGATTTTGGTGAGCAGCAGCTGGTGGTTTGAGAGATATATAGATAAGTGTTGATTGACACTTAGAATTATTCTGAACTCGATATTTCTTATCTCCAATTTCAAACCCTCGTTCTAGCTACTGTTCACCCGAACGTTTCTTCCCTAGAATTCTGTCGATTCCAGCCGTTGTTTTCGATGATTTTGGTGGCGCTGGGTTCCTTTTGAGTTTCTCTTCCGATTGTTACCCAGTTGAGGCTGTCGAACGACCTTGGAGAGGATCGCGAAGTTGCTGGTTTCTTCGTACAGTGGAATTTGATAGTTCTTCCGCTGGTTTCAGCTTCTGGGTAAGGAATTCCTACTGTTCTAAACTTAGTATGGACTGTTAGTACTTTGTTTAGAGGTAGAACCGGAATCGAGTTCTTGGCCATAGGAAATTATGTATTGAAGTTCAGATTCGAGTTAGATATGAACTGAGTATGAGTTTCCTTAACAGATTTGAGATTCAGGATAGCTTCTGTCGTGGTTGAAGGAGCCAGGTGAATGCTGGTTGGTGCTGGTTGGAATGTCCGTGCCTTCTTATATCTGTTGAGGTAGAAATCAGTCGTTGGAGGTACGAATTGAGCAGATTTAGCAGCTTTGAGCGTGAACATGGCTGTGATTGATGTTGTGAAATCTGTTGATATGCTTCTGTGATTACGTGATACAGTTTGTGAATTGATCGAGTTTTACATTCTGTTTTCACGTATTGAATTGTATGCATTGTGTATTGAATATTGAATTGGCATACATGCATACATCTTGAGCCTGTTTGGCAGATTGATTGATGACCTGATTTGAGAGCCACGTTGCGACTGGCCGACTGATGAGTTGTGCCTGAAAAGTCCAACGCTATCATCGGAGTGGTGACCGACTGATTGGTTGTGTCTGAATACCACCGAGCTGTGATGGGCTGACGGGCTCTGAAGATCACGGACCGATGATTTCCCCGGTTGATACACCGTGCATGGTATAGAGGCTCGACTGAGATGAATTTCCAGTTGATTTACTGGTATAGCTATCCGACCTTGATAGCCCTCATGCATTTCATGGCATCGATTATAGCATGTTGCATGTTTAGCTGTTTTGATAGCTTTTCGTACTGAGGCTTGACCTCGTATTTCTTTTCCTGCTTTTGTGTTGTTTGGATCTGTGTTACCCATTTGCAGGATCTTCAGGTAACCAAGCTGGACAGAGTGGAGCGCCAGCTGGTCGATCCCCGTTTCCTTGAGTCCCAGTCTACTTTTACTATGTATTGAACCGAGGGATGCCCCCGTGTTTTTATGTATTGAGGATCTGTATTTGAATTGAGATTTGTCGTTACCTGTTTTATATGAGTTTGAGTCAACTCGTATTTTGAGTATTGATATTAGGTATGTATGTTTTTGTTAGAGTAGATGCCCAACTAGCCAACTTGTGGCGTGTGGGTTTTATAGACTCTAACGATCTTTATATATGATATTCGCATTTATTCATGGCGTTCTTTATTTTCATTATGACTATAATGTTAACAATAGTGTTGGATAAAGACCTAGAATGCACCATAGTGTATGTTAGATGTGATAGTGGGTATGACGGCTATCATGAAACACATCTAATAGTCACTGTGTATTCTGAACTCGTTCCTAGTCGATTGGGCCGTAAAAATGAGGATAAGGCCGCCCGAGCTTGAGACTAGTATCTGCGATGCGAAGTACGTGTTTCATTGGTAGGGAACATTGTGATGTTCTGAGCATGCAGATAGATAGTGACATGGTGATCTATCGAACTACCCTCGTTCGGACTTTCCAAGTGGTTACCATTTTTCGAGTAGATAAGTCCGAGGTCTTGGTTGTACTGATTATTCCTCACTACTCGAAACGTCATTGAGGCTCTACACGATAGGCGTCTCACTTTGACTCGTTTTCCGGCTCACTTGGGGTCATTACGCGGCGGGATTGGGTGAGACCCCGATGCATGTAGGAGTCGATGCTTCGTTGTCGATGATTCACCGCTCGATTACATGCGTGGATATCCTATGCTATCTGAGGGGATAATAGTGTATAAATCTCTGGCCAGAGTACTAGAATTGTTTTAGGTAAATGTGTTTACCTAGTTACACTCGCGATGTCACTATTCGATCTCCAAGATGTATGCATAGCTATCGGATCTCTAGCGACTCTCGATTTACCAATGGTCGTTGATCTGATCGGGATATATGTGTTGAAAGGACCGTACTGTACGCTAACCATGACCAACTGGTTCTTGCAGGCACTATCAGTGATACCTAGGGGATCATGGGGTGATGTTTCTAGGCGCTTTACCATGATCCGTTGGGCAAGTCCTCGTTGATCTGATCGGGATATATGTGTTGAAAGGACCGTACTGTACGCTAACCATGACCAACTGGTTCTTGCAGGCACTATCAGTGATACCTAGGGGATCATGGGGTGATGTTTCTAGGCGCTTTACCATGATCCGTTGGGCAAGTCCGAAATTGTGATTTCGGAGCCACAATGGTTGTGGGCCCACGGCTAGCTATATCCCTGAACCATTGAGGGTCACACAAGTACTGGATTCATGATTCCCGCATGGAAACTGAGCTCAATGTGTTGAGCATACGAAGAGGATTTTAGGGAGTGCGACTTTCTAAAAGTCAACAGGGGTCAAATTGCGATTTTCCGCTGTTGAGGGGCAAAACTGTCATTTTGGACTAGGTATCTGAAAAACTGTTTTTCACGTCATAACATTCAGTTTTGGAAACTGATTCGATCGGTCCGATCTGATCGTCGATCGGAGTTATGATGAAACCGCAGTGAATTAAACGAACCGAATGTTCACATGGACCTAGGTTGGACCCAAGTCCAATGGGCCGGTTCAAGCCCATGTATATTGATTATATACTAAATATTGATTAGGGCTTTGATCACTTAAGACTCATAACCTAAACCTAGCCTCCAAAAGACCTCTCGGCCGCCCCTCTCTTCTCGCCCCCTCTCTCGGCCGCGCCGCTGCCCAAGTGTCGCCGCCCCGCCGCCGCGTACGTTGATCGGACTTGTTCCGATCAGCTTGACGAGGAGTTTCCGTCCGTGCTGAATTCGTCAGTCCTTCTAGTGCAGGCTGACGAAGGTGTCTTGAATCCGGTCGTGGACCTGATTGACGATCTACCGCCGTCTACAGTTTGAAGTGCCGGTTTCCTCGTGAAACTGGTCGGAGCCAGACGCCTAGACGCCAGCAAGGTAATCATCTACGAACACCCTATGTATGTTTGTAGAATTCTTTGACTGTATTGAACACTTTCCGGGCAATTTTTTTTTTTCCGCTGCGCCCCGGGAAGTGGGATCCGGATCCGTCACCGTTTCCCAACAGTGGTATCAGAGGACAGGCTCGGATCCTTCAATACATTGTTGCCTGAATTGCATCTAAATCTCGAATTTCAGATTGAAAACAAAAAAAAAAATTTGAGAATCGGCCGCGGCGACGCCTCGCATGGCGGCGTCCCACCGAAGGCACAAGCGCGCGCGATCACATGCGCCGGCCGCGCATGGCGGCCAGTTTCTTGCTCCGCCTCGCGCGATGGTCGCGCGCATGGTAGCCGATGCATTGGCTGGTTTCGTGCACAGGTTGCGCGACATGGAGATCGGCCAGAAGCTGCCGGCCTCGCTACTGGATGCGCCACTGGTTGGCGCATCGCGCGCCATGCGCCGCACACGTTGCGGCAAGCGTGCGGCCGAGCGCCGCAAGCTACATGGTGGCGGCGACCGCCGCCGTGCGGCCGCCGTCCGACGTGATTTCCGGTAGAATTTTGTGACGGCTGATTTTTCCTTCTAGGTTTAGTTCGGGCCTGTCCCGGGCAGCCTATGAAGTTTTCGAGCCGATACTCGATATCGGGCCGATTTTGGTCGATTTTGGAATTTTTGAGATTTTGGGCCTAAAATCGTTTTAAGCCCAATTTGATGCAATTAAAATTGCAAAATATGATTTTAATTGTGAAATATGATTTTATAATTAAAATATGATTTTGTTGATTAAAATTTGATTTTATCGACAAAATGCGATTTTATTATAAAATACGATTTTATGATTAAAATATGATTTTGTGGTAAATAATTTGATTATTTAATTTATGCAAGTTAATTAGATTGATTGCATGTTTGGGATGATCGAGAGTCGTGCCCAATGTGTTAGGTGTATGATTTAGGTTTTGCGATTTCGGTTGTATTTAATATCATTGATTATCATTTATTAAAGTGGGTCTGTTTGTGGCCCGTTCCCACCCCTTGTAAAATGTATCCCTTATGTGTCATGGAATTTAATTGTAAATTACTAGACTTAGTGGGAGGACTTTTGAAGATGGTGGGCCCATGACGATCAAAGATATTGAAGACCGAAGATCTGTAAAACCGGAAGCAAATGTAATAGGATTGCGTTTCATATTGCATTTCACCTAGGATTGTGATTGGCAACCACGGACCGCATAGCTCTCGCGATCGATCATCCCAAAGTTATTTATATATTTGATATATATGTTGAATAAGATCTTTTTGACCAATTAAGAGGGTCAGTAGTGTTTTCTAAGATCGACTTGAGGTCGGGATATCACCAATTGAAGATTAAGGCTGCTGATGTTTACAAGACAGCTTTTAGAACTAGGTATGGCCATTACGCATTTTTGGTTATGCCTTTTGGACTTACAAATGCTCCGTCTGCTTTTATGGATTTAATGAATAGAGTCTTTCAACCGTACTTAGATCAGTTTGTAGTGGTTTTCATTGATGATATCTTAGTCTATTCTAAGACTCAGCAGGAGCATATTCAGCATTTGAGAATTGTGCTCCAGATTTTGAAAGATAAGCAGCTGTTTGCTAAATTCAGCAAGTGTGACTTTTGGATGGAGAAAGTATCATTTCTAGGCCAAGTGATGCTGTGATGGCATCGATGTCTAACGAAATGCAACGGCGCTTTGAGAAGACAAAGTATGCTGCTGACATACTCTTTCATCTCAAAGAACTGTACGGGGACAACTCTCGACATGAGAGGTTCACGGCTGTCAAGGAGCTTATGACAAGCCGCATGCACGATGGGACTTCGGTCCGCGAGCATGGGGTTCGTACGATTGGGCTCGTTGAAAAGCTGTCGGGCCTTGATATCACACTTCCACACGAGCTGTCTGTGGATGTGCTTCTCCTCTCACTGCCTGCTGCATTCGACCCCTTTGTGGTCAACTTCAACATGAACAAGATGGAAGCCACCCTTGAAGAGGTGGTTAACATGCTTGTAGTGTTCGAAGGAACCATAAAGAAGGACAAGCCCGTCCTCCTCATGGGCTCTTCTTCCTCTGCGAAGAATGGGCCCAGACGCAAGGGTAAGAAGCGTTCTGCCCCTGCGAAGGAGGAAAAGCCCACTAAGAAGCCAAAGGCAAAGGCTTCCAAGCCGAACAAGACTGAGGATGTTTGCCACCACTGCCACAAGCCTGGGCATTGGAGGAGGAACTGCAAGGAATACCTCGAGCAGTTGCGAACTGCGAAAGGTATGTTCTATATCGAAATAAATATGTCTCTTAATTCGACTTCTTGGGTACTTGATACCGGATGTGGATCTCATATCTGCAATGATTTGCAGGTGATGACAAGTAGCCGACGTCTTAGAGAGGGTGAGACCCACTTGAGGCTTGGCAATGGAGCAAGAGTTTCTGCAGTAGCTATAGGAGATGTTTATTTATTTCTGTCTTCTGATTTTAAGTTGTTATTGAGAAATGTTTTGTTTGTTCCCGAATTAATAAAGAACATTATTTCTGTTTCTATGCTTGATAGTGATGGATATTCTTGTATGTTTGCTAATTCGATTTGCAATATTTACAAGAATGAATGTTTGATGGAATTGGGGAACGCGAAAACGATATATACACCTTATATTTCTCTAAGTAGGATGAACAAGTTAGTTAGGAGTGACCTGTTTGATCTGTCAGACATCAACTCCCTACCGACTTGTGAATCTTGTCTTAAAGGAAAGATGACTAAGCAACCCTTCAAGGGCAAGGGTGAGCGTGCTCAAGGCCTATTGGATTTGATCCATACTGATGTGTGTGGTCCATTTAGTATTGGTACTAAATACGGTCACACATACTTCATCATCTTTATCGACGATTACTCTAGGTATGGGTACTTGTACTTAATGAAGTACAAATCTGAATCCTTTGAAAGGTTCAAAGAATTCAAGGCTGAAGTAGAAAATCAACTAGGCAAAAGTATTAAAGCACTTCGATCCGATCGAGGTGGTGAATACTTGAGTGCTGAATTTCAAGACTATCTAAAAGAGAATGGGATTCTCGCACAGTGGACCCCTCCGGCCACACCACAGCTCAATGGTGTAGCGGAGCGTCGTAATCGAACCCTGTTGGACATGGTTCGATCTATGATGAGCTTCACTGAGCTTCCTACCTCGTTTTGGGGCTATGCGCTCGAAACGGCGGTAATGTTGTTGAACATTGTCCACACAAAGGCAGTGGATAAAACTCCATATGAGATATGGATGGGCAAACCACCCAAGTACTCATACATGAGGATTTGGGGATGTCCTGCTTACGTGAAGCAGACAGTGAGAGATAAGCTGGATACGAGATCCATCTTATGTTACTTCGTTGGGTATCCAAAGAATTCCATTGGATACTACTTCTACTATCCCAGCGAAACAAAAGTGTTTGTTTCTAGGAATGCCACCTTTATGGAAAGGGAATTTCTACTTGATAGAAAAGGCAAGATAGTAGAACTCGAAGAGGTTCGAGAACCAACTGAAGTACCAAGTGAATCTCCTGCGCCTCCAGAGCCAGTACCAGAAATGGTCGCACCTAGAAGATCCGAAAGGGTCCCTAGGGCTCCTGAGAGATATGGTTTTCTCCTTGAAGATGATCAAGGTGATCAAGTTGTTGGATCTGATCCAAGAACTTTCAAGGAGGCAATTTTCGATGCTGATTCTAATTTGTGGCTTGAAGCAATGCAGTCTGAGTTTGACTCAATGCATGCGAAAGAAGTTTGGACTATTGTTAACCCTCCCGAAGGAATTGTTCCTATTGGGTGCAAATGGGTATACAAGAGGAAACTTGGGCCTGATGGTAAGGTAATGACCTACAAGGCATGACTGGTTGCGAAAGGTTACACTCAAAGGCAAGGTGCTGACTATGATGAAACCTTCTCGCCAGTCGCAATATTCAAGTCAATTAGAATCTTGTTAGCCATAGCCGCATGGTACGACTATGAGATATGGCAAATGGATGTGAAAACTGAGTTCCTTAATGGAAACATTAAGGAAGAGATCTATATGATGCAGCCTGAGGGTTTCACATCTGTGGGAAGTGAGCATAAGGTATGCAAACTTCAGAGATCGATCTACGGTCTCAAACAAGCATCGATGAGTTGGAACCTTAGATTCGATGAAATAATTAAGGAATTTGGTTTTATCAAGAATCCCGAGGAGCCATGTGTATATAAGAAGGTAGTTAAAAGCGCTGTGACATTCCTCGTACTTTATGTTGATGACATTCTACTCATTGGGAATGATGTAGGAATGCTGCAGTCAACTAAAGT
>KQ992383.1:10515-28464 GCA_001598015.1 Dorcoceras hygrometricum
TTTCTAGTTACTATGCCATCTTCATTCAGTTTGTTCCTAAAGACCCACCTAGTTCCTATAACTGAATGATTATTAGGTCTAGGTACAAGTGTCCATACTTTATTACGTTCAAACTGATTTAATTCTTCTTGCATTGCATCTATCCAGCTTGGGCCTGCTAAGGCCTCATCAATTACCTTAGGTTCTACGTGCGATAGAAATGCAGCATCAAAATGATCATGAGATAGCTGGCCTCGTGTGCGAACGGGGGATTCGAAATTACCTATGACTTGCTCGGGTGGATGATTTCTGTTCCACCGGAGATTAAGTCCAATGGGATTTGTTCTTTGTTCCCCCTGTGTTGCTGGATGGTTTGCAATGACTGGATCAGTAGACGACATTAGATGTGGAGCATCGTTGGCTTGTGCGTCTGCTTCCAACTGGTAAGAAGTGCTTGCGACTGGTTGACCAGTCATTGGTGAAGACATGCTTGCAGCTGGATGTCCAGACGTTGATCTTGTGATGCTTGCGACTGGTTGCGCTACGTCTGGTTTCTCAATGTTAGTTGGCGCAACGTCTGATTGATTGTCGTCTGGTTGAACACTTGTCGCAACACCTCCAGCAGCTGGTGCACTTGGGGCATTTGGATCCAGCGACTGGTCCACGTTAGTTATATTAATAACTACTGGATTACCTGGCAGATCCTGTTGAACATTGTTATGCGTAGTGACCACTGCTGGTTGTTCTTCCTCAGCTGAATATCTTTGTGGCACGTCGTCGTCGTCTGTTTCCTCAAGACTTGTTGACTCCAGGCGTGAACACAAGTCATGTAAACTTGCAGCTGAATTGGACTTGAAGCTGGTTTCATCAAATACCACGTGAGCAGATTCTTCAACTGTTAAGCTCCGGGTGTTGAACACTCTATATGCTTTGCTTACTGATGAATATCCTAAGAATACACCTGCATCAGATTTAGATTCAAAGTCTGTTAGATGCTTCTTGCCATTGTTATGAATGAAACATTTACACCCAAACACCCTGAAATAAGAAATATCAGGTTTCTTGCCATTCCAGATCTCATATGGGGTTTTATCGTGCATCCTATTAATCATAGATCTGTTTTGAGTGTAACACGCTGTGTTAACTGATTATGCCCAAAATTTTTGAGAAATACCAGAATAAGCAATCATAGTTCTAGCAGCTTCTTTTAAAGTGCGGTTTTTCCTTTCAGCTAACCCGTTTTGCTGAGGAGTTCTAGCTGCTGAAAGCTCATGCTTAATTCCTAAATCATCCAAATAAGAAGTTAATTTAAAATTTAAAAACTCAGTACCGCGATCACTTCTTATCCGGTTGACTGAACAAGATCTATCATTTTGTAAACGTTTCAAAAGACGTATTAGCTGGTCGGCGGTTTCAGATTTGCTTTTAAAAACAACACCCAAGTATATTTTGAAAAATCATCAATAACAGCAAGGGTGTAGGACGTTCCCCCTAAGCTTGTTACTGAAATAGGACCAAAAAGATCCATATGTAAAAGCTCAAGGCAACGGGAATAACGTTTTCCTCCTTTATTTTTGAAAGTCTATTTAATGTGCTTACCAAGCTTACAAGCTGCACAGATCTTATCCTTAGAAAATTTTAATTTGAGCATACCAGAGACCATATCATGCTCACTCAACTTAGCAAAAGTTTTGAAGTTTAAATGGTTCATTCGTTGATGCCACAACCAACTCTTGGAAGAGTCAGCTGTAAGACAAAGCTGTTCAGACTTCAACTGCTCTGACCAATCGATAACGTAGGTATTCCCCGATCTTTTACCCACCAATACAGTCAGACCATTTGAGTTCTGAACTGTGCACGTGTGTTGTTGAAAGTTAACTATGTAACCTTTGTCACATAGTTGACTGATACTAACCAAATTATAACTGAGATTAACAACAACCAATATATCTGAGATAGAAATGTTACCATGGGTAAGCTTACCCTTACCCACAGTGTTACCATGTACATTATCACCAAAGACTATTTTCGGTCCTTTGTGTGGAACCACATTTGTCAACAGCTTTCGGTTCCCTGTCATATGGCGTGCACACCCACTGTCCAAATACCAAATGATTGCGTCTTCAGTAGCTTTGTAACTGTTACCCTGCAATCATACAAGCAAATTTTGGTACCCAATTTTACTTGGGTCCAGATTGGATTACCCCTTTCCGGACCCATACTTGAATTACTTTCACAGTTTTCCCAGTATTCGGATCCACAAAAGTCTGTGCATAATTACGGTGAGATCTGTTGAGTTTTGATTTCACATTTTGACCATATGAATCTCTCCTTGGCTGAGTATTTTTCCAACCAGTTTTTACCTTCTTTGAGCTACGCCACGGCTGGTTAGGAACAAACGGTTTTTGACCAGCTTTCGCTTTGTCTTTGTCCAGTTTGTTCTTTAGCCAGATAGGCTTGGAGGTCTCAGGTTTTGAAAAGCCAATACCAGCTTTTCCATTATCGTTCAACTTGGGAGAGTTCTGGTCATCATATGTTATCGACTCAAGACAATCATATATCACATTGGCTTTGACAAAGCTCATTTTATTGAACTTGTCATACGCTGATTGTGATTGAGTACTTGTCTCTCCTTCACTGCATTCACTACTATTGAATCCCAAACCAGACTTATCATTGGCTAGTTTTTGACTCTCGTGCAGTTTGTAAAGAGATCGAGAAGACCGATTCCAGGCGCTCACTACTTGCTTCAATATTTTGATTTCAGCTTTGAGCTCACTGGTCTCACTTTTCAACACATCATTCTCAGTTGTTAGCTAACTTAGCTCGATTTTCAAACTGTCAGTGTCACCAGGTTCAACAGCACTTGGTTCGACTGAGCTATTTTTCAAATCAGAATTTTCAGCTTTCACTTCCTCGAATGAGTGAGAAAGCTTCCTATACTCTTTGACCATGTCATTTAGTGCTGTGACAAGGTCTTCTCGTGTAAATTCAACATTGGAAAAATCGAATACCTCGTCATCATCCATCTGGTCAGCCATGAGACAATGAACTTCCTCCAGTTCACTGTCACTTGAGGAAGAACAGCTGCTGGATGAGTCTGAGTCAGTGTCTGCCCAGCTCTTGGTACTTTCCTCAGCCATCAACACTTTACGGTCATGCTTGCGGCTGGGTCTCTTGTCACTTTTCATCCTCATTTGCCTATCCTTGGATTGCTCCTTGGATCTGTCCACAGCTCTATCATCATTCTTTTAATATGTGTTGTATCGATCCTCCTTATATCTATCATCAGCTCTCTTATCATCTCGCTTATATCTATCAGCTGATCTCTTGTCGTCTCTGAATCGATCCTCCTTCCTTGGCCTATTGCAGTGAGCTGCAAAGTGCCCTGGACGATCACAGTTACAGCATTTCATATCAGCACTTACTTTATCAGATTTATGAAAATTACTGTAAGGAGAGGAAGGGTTGAAAGATCTTCTCATGAATTTCCCAAACTTCTTTACGAAGAGGGACATAACGTCGTCGCTGAATTGTTCTGAGATTTGCTTGTGCTAGGAGATCAATGTTCAGTTGTTGTAGTTGCTGCTAAAGCTTTCGTCGGCTGGGAGGTTGATGGTACTTCAGATCTTGTCTCGAGTTTAAATTCATATGCCTTTAAGTTTGCGAACAGATCGTGAAGCTCCAGCTTGTTCAAATCCTTTGATTCCCTCATCGCCATAGTTTTTACGTCCTAGTCTCTGGGCAATGCTCTCATCACTTTCAGCACCAACTCTCTGTTGCTGTATTCTTTTCCCAGACTGTTCAGCTTGATCACTGAGCAACCGTCAGCTTGTTCTCCTTCGTCTCATCACTTCCTTCGCATATCTGGACCAGCTTTTCCCAGATGTCTTTGGCTGTGGCGCAGGTTTTGATTTTGCTGAACATGTTTTTGTCCTTGTCCAGCGTCTTGTATAGGATGTCCCTGGCCACATTTTCCAAGTTAGCTTTCTTCTTGTCATCATTTGTATATTCATGTTTGGCTTTCTCAAGAAACTAAGGCTCTCCATTTGTTACAGCAACCGCCAGATTGGGCTTCATTATCTTCAATGGCCCTTCAGTATAACAGTCCACATCTCATCATCCATAGCATCCAGATGCGCCTGCATGCGAATCTTCCAATCATCGTAGTCCTCTCTGGAGAACAACGGAATCTTGTTTTGAGAAGTAGACATATTTATAAAATAACGCACAAACAAATACTGTTCAATTATAACTGAGAAGCGCCTGCTCTGATACCAATTGATGGTCCCAAAAATAGGATCAAAACAAGTACAGGAGTTCAGAAGGGGGGGGAGGGTTGAATGAACTCCTTCGATTTTAAACTTTTCAAATTCTTTTCAAAAATGTTTTACACGTGCTGCTTATCTCAGTTAAATGCAAATCTCTCGGCTAACTAAAGAGTGCGGAATGAAGCCGATTAATTTGTGAAGAGTAAGCTATAAATAAATAAGTGCGTAAATGTAAAGAGTAGGGTCAAGATTTTGTTTCTGGAAGCTCGGATATTAATATCCTACGTCTCCCCTTCTTCCTTATTCAGGAAGGATACACTAGAAGATTTGATGTACACAGTCCTTCTGCAGACACCCGATCACACAAGCCTTACTTGAATGAACTCCTAGTATCTCCACAACAATCCATGCAGACGCAGCTGCTGGTTTACAACACTTTGTAATATTTTCAAACGGATTTTGAGAGCTCGTTTGTTACAGACTCAATGATGATATAACACAATCCATGCAGACGCAGCTGCTGGTTTACAACACTTTGTAATATTTTCAAACGGATTTTGAGAGCTCGTTTTGTTACAGACTCAATGATGATATAACAATGAATACACGTAATTGAGACTGTAAGATCCTATGGTTTCTAAACAAAAGAAAAACGATTCAACACTATGAACCAGAGGATGACTTGAAGGCAAATCAATGAATAACAATGGTTGTGTTCTTCAAGTCTTTGAGCTTTGTGAGAATGCTTCAACAACTAATAGCTCGACAATTCAATTTGGCAGAGTTTTTGCAATAGCGAGAGCGAAGGGTGACTTCAAATCAAAACTGCTGGTATTTATAGTCTTCGCTCAACGGTCATTTTCATCTGTTAAGGAAACAAAATCCTTTTTGAAATTCTGATAATTCATAACCGTATTCTCTGCTCCACTACAAGGTAAATTGCACACTGTCAGAGCTAATTTGTTGATTTCCATATCTGTGCAATAACCGTATAACAACCTCTGTAAATGTGTACTATTTACCAAAAATAGTACCGACGTTGTCTCCTAAATTCCAGGAAATTTTACGATTCTGTTAATCTTTTCCAATTGAGTAATCGATCGTATTTGAATTTCTTTATCGCTTGCGCCTGAAATTTCTTCATCCTTGTTTAAAATATTGCGACTGGAAGATGCTTGAAAGCATGCAACGACTGGTTTTCTTTAACGCGTGCGTTATTCCAGCGACTGGATTCACAAAATACTGTAGCTCTCAACTGGTTCCAATACGCTGTCGTTTCAACTTATTTAAACGACATCGTTTCCAATATACTCTCTACTGGTTAAATAATACTGTAGCTCTCGTTTGGATGTACAAACCACTGTTGCTCTCGATTGGTTTTGAAAGCCATCGACTGATTTCAATACGCCGTCGTTCCAACTTATTTAAACGCTGTCATTTTGCAATCTTTATCACAATACGCTAACACTCAAATACTTGCGTCTGAGATTCAAGATCACTTTAGCTTGCGTCTGGTTATAAGAACATTGTAGCTTGCGTCTGGTTAAGAAATCCACTGTAGTAAGCAACTGATTATAAACACACTATAGCTTGCGTCTGGTTGTAACCATCAACTGGTTATACTTCACTGTAACTTGCGACTGATTCGATACCAAAGATTAATTCATTGTAGCCCTCGTCTGATTTACTGTAGCTGGCGACTGGAAAACCCAACAACTAAAATCCAACTATCGAAACCCTGTAAGATCATCGTCTGAGTAAACCTGTCGTCTGGATTCTCAAATAATGTTATCAACGTCTGAAAGATCCTGATTTAACTTGTCATTTTTTATCACCAAAACCATAAAATTTATCCTAACAATTTCCCTGATGTGTTTCCGAAGGAGGTACCTAGTTTTCCTCCGAAGAGGGATATAGACTTTAGCATTGAGTTGGTACCTGGTACAGCTCCTATCTCGAGAGCCCCGTATCGCCTAGAACCTGCTGAGTTGAGGGAGCTTAAGGTACAACTCAGCGATCTGTTGGAGAAGGGTTTCATTAGACCGAGCATGTCACCGTGGGGAGCGCCTATCTTGTTTGTGAAGAGGAAGGACGGGTCGATGAGGATGTGCATCGACTTTAGGCAGTGAAATAAGGCAACAGTTAAGAATAAGTACCCATTGCCAAGGATCGATGACTTGTTTGATCAGCTTCAGGGTTTGGCTGTGTTCTCTAAGATCGATCTGCGTTCAGGGTACCATCAGTTGCGCATTCGCGAGGTACGGACGTCGTAGGTGAAAGATCGGGGCGCCGCCGGAATTTGATCGCCAAGCTCCTTCAATGGCTGTGAAATTTTGAATTTTGTGTGCTAAGGGGAGGGGGAAGACGTCTTGTACAAAGGATGGAGGCTAGGGTGTGTTTAGATTTGTGTTTAGGAAGTAATTAAGGTGCCTAAAATGACCCATATGGCTTTAATAAAACATTTCCAAGCTTGCCCCTCTAATTAAATAAGAAAAGTGATTAAAACTCGTAATTGGGCTTTAATAATAAAAATATTTCGAAATCTAGGCCTCTTAGAATTTTAAAATGCTTTAAAACTCAATATACCAGTCCGTATAGGCAAAAAACGGGTTTCCCTTCAAAATAATTATAAAAATCCAAATTTCCAAAAATATTTGCTTAAAATAAAATAAATTGATTCTTAAAATCTCATAACTTAAAAATCTCAATTATCTTTATTCATGTAGACCCTAATCTCGTCCACACGTCCATAGCTCAAGCAGGCTGAAAAATAACACATGCATACCATGCAGCATAAAATCATAAATAAATCATATAATAAGGCATGTAATCATCTAAAAATATTTTTCCCCTAGTCATGCACTCATTTCTACGTAGTCTGGATTTTGGGATGTTACAATCTCCCCCTATAGAAATTTCGTCCCCGAAATTAAGTTACGTACCGATAGCACGTCTGGGAGGCATCATGCACACCAAAACCTTATCACGTATATCTAAATGCATAACTAAGCGTCTAATTTAAAACTCAAAGGCCAAAACTCATGCAGGGCTAAAACATGCAGCATGCACACATAAACATAACTCAAAAATAAAACTCACAGACTGGTAGTGCGACTTCTGAGCTCCACGCAGCAGACAAGTACCCCACCAGAACCACCGCTCTGATACCAACTAAAACGAACCAGACTCTAGATTTTTTTTAAACATTTGCGGAAGCATAAACTTTAAATATGGATCGTTCCGTTCTAAAACAATTTCTAAATCATTTTCTCAAAACACATTAAGCATAAATAAAGGAGTAATTAAAAACGTTAAAAACATCCAATATCATAAAATTATCGAGTAAATTAATATTGAAAGCCAACATATTAAAAACCCAGTATCTAAACTGTATCATCTCAAAACTAAAGTATAAGGGCGGTCACCGGGTACTGCTGCAACCGGCGCTCAGAGGACATCACCGCCAGTCGGAATGAGCTCATCAACAGAATCATCACCTGCACCATTTAAACCTAGTTAGCCTAGAGGCTCAGCATGCTCTATCGTAATGCATAACAAGGTATATACTAATAAAAGCGCATGCAAGCACATACTGTAATTAAAATAACGTAAAGGATATGTATGCATTCATGATCTTAAAACATTTCATCATGTAATCATATCATAACATATCATATATCATATAAGGCATGGCATATCGTAATATGAAAGAAAGAATAAGAGTCATATCAGTGGATGTGAGAAAAGTGTGACTGATCAGTCGTAATAACCAACGTACGTGGCGGTGTGCTTCACTCGACCTTATCTCGGGATCCCTATATGTCACACCTCTTGAAAACTGCCACTTCACCCGACCTTACCTCGGGAACATAGACAACTGCCACTTTACCCAACCTTACCTCGGGATCCATAGGCCCTGAAATCCTGAAATCATTCCTAAAAATAGGGGATCCCCGGGCCCGGCTACCCGGTTAACTCCCATCGTAGACTTGCCACATCACTTCATTTCCTCGGATTTTTAACTTAAAACGGACATTCCTGGTTGTTTCATAAAATCTCATGATGCGTGAATTTTCCTAAAATCTTGCAATTTAAAAGCTTAGCCCGTTAATGGATAATTAATTCTTTTCTTTAAAACCTTTATGTACATAACATACTACATATATGATTAATTCTACATTTACGGGCTTCTACATTTTTCTAATTCGGTCAAGGATTGATTCCGGGGCCTGGCTCGCTACTTCTAGATCAAACGTCGCTTTAAAAACGACAGATGAAACGAATGTTCACCGCTTTTTCCCATTTTTGCCTAATTTCTTTAAATTTTTTATTTCTTAAAATCAAGACTTAAAGGAACTAATTAAAATAAATTTTGACTTCTAAAAATCAATTTGGGACTTATAAAAATCGATTTTGACTTTTAAAAGCAATTTAAATCAATTTTGACCTCGAAAGCCGATTTTGACCAAAAGACCGATTTTGACCACATTAAATCCCAAAAACCGATTTTGAGCTAATTAAAATCCCTAAAGCCATAAGTTCGACTAAAAACTTAAAACTAAACATACCTAAAATTATTTAAAAGGTTTGACTCAATTTGGACCTTCTGGCTATTTTTTTTAAAATTGGACCTTCGACATATTAATAAAAATAACAGGTCCCTAAATAAAATAACTTGACCCCGTTTTAAAATATTTGACTCGAGACTCGAAGAACCGATCCGGTCCAACCGAACCAGCCAAAACCGGTTCGGTTAGACCGAACCATAGCAACTTAAACCCTAAACCAAAAATCCCACACACCCTAACAAGCTTGCTCCGCGACCATTAGGCACTCCTCACGACCGTTCTCCCTGATCCGGACACCAATACCAGAGCCCTTCCGGCTGAACCATCCCCAGGTCCATATGATTCCAAAGAGACCAATCATGGTCCAAACCATGGGCTAACCAGGGAGAACTGGTCGCTGCAAGTGGACGCACCAGCCATGCTGCGCGCCGTCGCTATCACCTGCTGGTTTCCGCGTTCGCTCTCCCTGCTCCGGCCACCACTGCCGGAGCCCTTCCGGCTGGACCACCTCAAGTCCAGGCAGTTCTAACGGTACCAGCAATGACCCATGTCGTGGACCACACAAGGCGCACGATCGATGGGAAGGCAGCGCACCGCGCTGCGCAGAAAACACACAGCGCGCGGTGTTCGTTTTCTAGCCACCGGTTCGACCACTAACTCACATCTTTGGACCACTCCAATCCCTCCCTAGTACTCCTATGGACCACCTAAGATCGATCCAAGGTCCCTTATACAGCCCCTAAACCGATTCCATGCACAATATAATCAAAACCGTGAGATGTAACATGAGACATGCATAAAATCTGAACCATGCTGTATAGATCCGAGGCATACACACAATATTCATGCATAATTTTCATAAAACAGGTTATTATGATTTAAATTGTGAGCAAGGGAATTGATATCACATGCCTGGGTTGGAGGAAACGCGGATCTGCGAGTTACGGACGTCGTAGGTGCGAGATCGGGGCGCCGCCGGAATTTGATCGCCAAGCTCCTTCAATGGCTGTGAAATTTCGAATATTGTGTTCTAAGGGGAGGGGAAGACGGCTGGTACAAAGGATGGAGGCTAGGGTGTGTTTAGATTTGTGTTTAGGAAGTAATTAAGGTGCCTAAAATGACCACTATGGCTTTAATAAAACATTTCCAAACTTTCCGCTCTAATTAAATAAAAAAGTGTTTAAAACTCATACTTGGGCTTTAATAATCATAAAATTTCGAAATCTAGGCCTCCTAGAATTTTATAATGCTTTAAAACTCAATATACCAGCCCGTATAGGCGAAAAACGGGATTCCCTCCGAAATAATTATAAAAATCCAAATTTCCAAAAATATTTGCTTAAAATAAAATAAATTGATTCTTAAAATCTCATAACTTAAAAATCTCAATTATCTTTATTCCGGTCGACCCTAATCTGGTCCACACGTCTATAGCACAAGCAGGCTGAAAAATAACAAATGCATACCATGCAAAATAAATCATAAATAAATCACTTAATAAGGTATGTAATCATCTAAAAATATTTTCCCCCTAGTCATGCACTCATTTCTACGTAATCTTGATTTTTTGGGATGTTACATCATGCTTTGAAGCAGCATTACTGGTGGGCAGGTTTGAAGAGTGATGTTGCTGATTTTGTAGCCCGTTGCTTGAACTGTCAACAAGTTAAGGCCGAGAGGATGAGACCTGGTGGTCTATTGCAGAGTTTGGAGATACCCCAATGGAATTGGGAGCACATCGCAATGGATTTTGTTACTCATTCGCCTCGTTCTAGTCGAGGTTGTGATGTTGTGTGGGTTGTTATTGATAGATTGTTGAAGTCTACTCACTTCATTTCCTACAATATGGCTTATTATTTGAAGAATATGGCGAAGCTGTATATAGATTTTGTGGTACGATTGCATGGTGTGCCTGTTTCTATCGTTTCAGATCGTGATCCGAGGTTTACTTCCAGGTTTTGGAAGAGTTTGCAAACAGCTTTGGGCACCAGATTGTCCATGAGCAAAGCGTATCATCCCCAAACAGATGGCCAATCTGAGAGAACTATCCAGATTTTAGAGCTGTTGTGATGGATTTTAGTGGTAGCTGGCAAGATTCATTGTCTTTGGTTGTTTCCTATAATAACAGCTACCATGTCACGATTGGTATGGCACCATTTGAAGCTTTGTATGGCAGGAAGTGTAGATCGCTTGTGTGTTCGGAAGAAGTGGGGAGAATCAGTTGTGTTCTCCAGAATTTGTGCAGCAGATGAGAGATCAAGTGGATCTGATTCGCTAGCGAATGAAAGCTGCAAAAGATCGCCAAGCCAGTTATGCGAACAAGAGGCGTAGACCTTTGGAATTTTAGGTTGGTGATCTAGTTTTCCTGAAAGTTTCTCCTTTTCGCAGTATTATGAGATTTGGTCTCAAGGGAAAATTGGCTCCTCGTTATGTTGGACCATATGAGATTTTTGAGAAGATTGGTCCATTGGCTTATCGGCTGTTGTTGCCACCAGATCTGTCTTCCTTACATAATGTTTTTCATGTGTCTATGTTGAGGAAGTATGAGCCAGATCAGTCGCATGTGCTAAGGACTTACGAGGTGGAGCTAGATCGAACTTTGAGCTATGCTGAGTATCCCTTGCAGATCTTGGACAGAAAAGAGAAACATCTGAGGAATAAGACCATTCATTTGGTAATGGTTCAGTGAAGCAAGCATGGTAGAGAGGAAGCTACTTGCGAGTTGGAAGAGAAAATGCAACGAGAGTGGCCACATCTGCTTGAGTAGATGTTGCATTTGTTTCCAATGACTAGTTTTGATGGTGTTGTTTGTTCCAGATATCTTGAACTCTTGGTTAATAGTCTCTCGTTGAATGTTTAGTTTTGTATTGAGGTTTTGTTTCAGTTCTGGAGTTGTTGCTTGATTTTGAGGACGAAATCCTGTTTTAGTTGTGTAGGATTGTGAGACCCGAAAGTTTAATGGATTAATTGAGTTAATTAACGGGTTTAGCATAGACCAGATTAGTCTTGAACAGATCTGGGATGAGACAGCTTTGAGTTTGTATGCTTGGTGAAGCTATCGGGTCCGAACTGGTGTTAGAGCATGTGACGCCCAAACCCATGAGAATCAATGGAATTGATGTAAATAAAAAAATCGAATGAAATAGAAGGACTAAATTTGAAATGAAACAAGTTGTATTTCCTTGCAGAAAACTAAACTAAAGCTGATGGCGCCAAAAATAAACAGTCGAAGCAAACTTGAAATACAAGGCTTCAGATTTCGATTACAAAAAAATCAGATATGAGATATTACAACTACTGGAACTCTATATGAATTCTTTATTGTTGTAATGGATCTTAATACAGTTGTCAAAAGATCAAAAACAGCAACAGCTGTGACTACGCGGAACGCCGACCGTTGACAAACACACGCAGCCAACAGATCTGGTTCAACTTTCACCACCCGCCTGCCCCTGAGCTGCCTCACCTGCACCGTGAAAACTAGTGAGCCTAGAGGCTCAACAAGTAAAACTGAGGATAACAAAGATCACATAAAATGCATAATATTTAAGTAAGATATCTGAATCTGAAATCTCGCTACTGATCAGACAGATCGAAACATCGAATTTGAATTGATTTACTGAGTAACTTATGGTCTAGAGGCTCTCAGGTGGTCCTTGTGCATGAAGCATGTTATCTGAATTCAGTAACTCTCTGTGCTCGCTACTGATCAGACAGATCGAAACATCGAATTTGAATTGAGTTTACTGAGTAACTTATGGTCTAGAGGCTCTCAGGTGGTCCTTGTGCATGAAGCATGTTATCTGAATTCAGTAACTCTCTGTGAAGGGATTACAGTAGTTCCATAATCCTGCCCCTTCCTGTGAAGGGATTATAGTCATACCGTAATATTGTCCCTTCCTGAGTGACCAGGTCCTCTATGCCATAACTTCTTAAAACTGAAACTTTACTTCCTTTAACTTAAAATAGCTTTTATACTTTGCTCTTGATCGAAAGATCGATCACTGAAATCTGGTCGATTCACCACTATGAAACTCATTTTTATTCTTTAAAACATTACTGAGTGTACAGTTGGACTACGAGCTGATGATCGCAAGGACCAGCTCTGAAGAGAAACGACTTGAGAGTGCAACCAGATTTGGGTTGAGGAAAACAGATCTCATGTGTATAGGAACAAATTTGGCTATGTAAACAGATCTCGAACGTGAATAACAGCTTTGGTAGAGAAATAGCTGGCGACTAGGTGAAATAGACTTGGTTCTATGTACACAGATTTCGCATAGAAAACAGATTTGGTTAAGAAAACAGATTCGACTTAGAAAACGGTAATATAAACTTCGGGCAAGAATTTCAGATTTGGAAGGTCACTCCGCTATGATAAACCCATCAAACAGATTTGGCTAAGATACTTCTTACGCGTAGGAAACAGACTTGTCTAAGAAACACGAAATTACTGCATCAACTCGGACAGTTCCTAAAAAAACTAACTTCGCTTATCCAATCGAAACAAAGATCCCGATCGAACCAGCGTCGCCTATCTGTTTAGATTCAATATCCAGAAATTCCACAGTACTCGAGAACGACAAGAACTTCACTTGGCTGATCTTATCTGGAATCTGTACAACTCAGTATTTTGAAAAACATGGCTGCTCGTTAAAAAGTTAACTGGTGAGTTTCCCCAAAACTAAAGCATCAAATCAGTGAATCCATAACTTAACATAACTCGAACTGAAACATACAACAATCAAGCATACTCAGAAAACAACGAAGGAATATATGTTTTCCAAATGCAGCAAGAATCAGATTTACTTGCCTGAATGAAGGTCACAACGAGCAGATGCCTTTGGCTGGAATTCTCCTCAAGCACGCTTCCGGGAACTTTTAAATTTTTGAGAGACCTAAAAGTTTTCTTACAATCAAAATAAGTCCAGTACTTTACGTAAACCATTTTATACATGGGAGTATGATTGACTAGTAGGTAAAAATACTTGAGTAGGCATGGTTGCCGTGCCAACTCTTATCCTTTTAAAAGATTTCCTAAAAACTCCCTACAACTATTTTAATCTGAAATCTTGCTAACTTATTTAAACAAAACAGATCTCCCAACTGAAGTCATTTTATTTGTAAAGAAAATTCAGATCTGGGCCATTTCAGATTTGTGCTTGGGCGAAATCCTGCCGGAACCTTCTGGGCCGTTGCTTCTAAGCTAAAAACAAAGAAATCAAATTTTAACTAAAATCTTCAATGCTCGAAATCTCAAAACAGCCCTTAGAATAGAAAGGCTAAACAATTTGTGGTTCTATGGATTTTGGGGCGCTACAACTCTACCCTCCTTATTGAAATTTTGTCATTAACTTACCAAACAGCTCCGGGTAGAGACTACGCATATCGTCTTCTGTCTCCCAAGTTGCTTCCCGCTCAGTTTGGTTAGACCACTGAACTTTAACCATCGAGATGCTATGATTTCTTAACTTCCTATTCTCTCTAAGAATAATACTCTCTGGTTCCGGGTAGAGACTACGCATATCGTCTTCTGTCTCCCAAGTTGCTTCCCGCTCAGTTTGGTTAGACCACTGAACTTTAACCATCGAGATGCTATGATTTCTTAACTTCCTATTCTCTCTAAGAATAATACTCTCTGGTCTTTCTTCGTAGCTCAGATTTGGTTCAAGTTGAATTGGCACATAGCTTAAAACATGCGACGGGTTGGGAATATACTTCCTCAAAGCTGATACATGGAAAACGTTATGCATCGAGGACAGATGTGGGCGTAATGCTAGTCTATAAGCCAGCGTTCCTACTTTGTCCGAAATCTCATGTGGACCAATGAACCTTGGGCTTAGCTTACCATTCTTCCCAAATCTCATTACGTGTCAGGCCTCGTGCACAAACACAGAGTTTAACCACGCAAACAATAGCGGAAGCATTTAAAATAGTGGCTAAATTTTCGCTTTTGGCCTGACTGATAAAAATATAATTTAAAATACTGCAATAATCAAAATATCCCAGTTGAATAAATTACACACGACTAAAAGTAACAGTACAACAGTACAGCATGCATTGAGCACCACTCAACAACATTACAACTGAATACAATAAAGCACAGGGCATCCCCCGGCTAATGGTACTGATACGTATATGCTATATGCTAACTGGGACACTCTAACCACATCCTGGGGCACCTCCAGCTGGATCAAATCCACGACCAGCTGAGTAACCATGATAACCTGAAAACACACACAGGCAAACAATACCAGCCCCAGCGGGACACGGGGTCAAACCCCAGTACGAATAGAAATATAAAACAGCTAATGGAAAGCAACAAGTAATATGTAGATTCTATGCATGAGAACAGGGCTACAACCAAAAGCAGGGAGCCAACGGATCTCAACAGCTGCTCAACAAACGAATCAGAATAACTGCACAACAGTGGCCACAGGGTGTGTGAGTATATGGGAGCTACCCACTCGTCTCAACACACGACACCAGATGCAAAAAACAGCTCAACCTGCTGTTTCCCAACTCATGAGATGAGGGATCTACCCACTCCACTCATAGTGGCTACAGATTCCAGCAGGGAGATGAGGTATACGGGAGTTACTCTCTCATCCTCAAAACAGCATCCTGGTACGCACAGATCAAGATAACGAGGCGCGGCTAAACATGATCTGCATGTAACATGAATAATGCGTGTATGCAATGACAACTTGCAGATAACAACAAAACAGAAGCAAGCAATAATAATACCGAGCATACACAGCAGCAAGCATAATCACCCATGCTCAATCTAATGCTGTAAAACAAGCTCACATCCGTACCTCAGTCCTGAGCAATAGTTAACACAATGAAGTCCCGAGCAACATAAGATCTAAAACCCTGCTAAGAAAAAAACAACACTAACTCAGGGACGCAAAGCACAGAACTCACAACCGGGAGCTACAAGCTCAACCAGCTCCATCCTACCCTACGGGTTCAACAGACAGCTTTAAACAAAGCACTAGGGTAGAAACTAACACTGTGGCGCCCAAACCCCCTTGGGGCTACGGAATTGAATAAAGAGATATATAAAAAATATGGAAGGGCTGAAATAAAATGTAGTAAGCTGTATTTTCTTGCTAAAAAAAATCAAAGTTCAAAAAGTTGGCGCCAAATAGTAACTTCAGATTCTTAGTACAAAATGCAATTGCGATATTACAACTTTCGGAATTCTATCTGAACCCACTATTGTTGCAATGGATCTTAATACAGATTGGCAAAAGATCAAAACCAACAACAAAATGAACGTCGCGGAACCGCAGGCCTTTGATATAGACCCACACACCACAGCTGGTTCAGATCCCTCCTTCCGTATGCCCCGGAACTGACTCACCTGCACCAAAAAAGCTAGTGAGCCTAGGGGGCTCAGCAAGAAAAACTGAGAATAGCAAGAGCACACTATGCAGGCAGGCGCAATACATACAATAACATAGTTTAAAGGAAGTCATTTAAACATAAGCTCTTTCGTAAACATTAGTTATGGGAGAACTCAAGTCCCAGCATTATTTTCTTTATACTTATGGCTCAGAAGCTCTCCTTAGGTTCCATTGCACTTGATCAAGTTACTACTGAATTCAGTTTTTAGCATATAGCTCAATATGATGGGGCAACCGACATCTGGGCGACTGCTCACCCTTCCAATATGAAAGGGCAACTGACATCTTGACAGCTGCTCACCTTTCCGTGTGGACCGTCTGTTATCTTTGCCATAAATCTTAAAATCTGAACACTACTTCCTTTAAACAACGACTGGTTGAAATTAGAACGCAATATCAGGGTTCACTTCGTTTTAAACTCATTTTCCCATAAAATAACATTTTCGCTGAGCATACAGCTGTGACAAGGAAAATCATCTTTCGAACTTGGAAAACAGATGTCTGAATGAAACGATGTTTGGGTATGAAACAAATTTCAGGTGTTAGAAATAAATACGACTCTGGAATCACTATCACTATCTCAATTCAGATGTGACTAAAAAAATAGATCTCTCTGGTTATAGGGAACGCCATCGCTGGGTTGGAATCAGATCTCTACTGTGCAAAGGTTATCGCTAGCGGGAATTCAGAAGTCTTCTGTAGAACAAGGTTTAAAAGCGAACCAGATGTCTTTGGGTAATACAGATGTCTCCGCAGGAATAGTGTGTAGAAGTAACAACAGACTTTGGCATTGGTCAACTCAGCTGTCGACGAAATTAGTTTGGTCAAATCAGATGTCAACAAAGCCAACGCTATACACGAGATCGTTCAGATGTCAATGTAGAAGTGAAGTGGTCATCAGTATGGAATCTGATTGCTAACATAAGAAACAGGAATCTGACTAAGGAACTAGTGCTGTAACATCCGAACGACTTCCTACGATACCCGTGCTGCCCATCAAACCAGAATCAAATTCTGATTCAACTAGCATCATCGATTTCATGGTGTCGAGCCCGGACGTTACTATTCACTAGGAGGAACTTCGTAACTATGCGTTGTGTTGGTCCGAAAATAGGATCAAAAAGATCAGCAGCCGCGCATTTGTTAAAAGGCTTTCAAAGATTTGCGTGCTGCTAATACTTGAGCTGCAATAGCTCGTTGTTCTTGAACAAATAAAAACTCACCAGAAGAGCACCGGAGACAGATCTGGTATGATTTAAAAATCATGCGGAAAATACCAGAACTGAATCCTATATTTTAAAACAGCTCAAACAGATTTATGTACAACATAAATCTGTTCGAGACTCGTGCTTGTGTGCTGCTGAAATGTTATGTGATGCTAAGTGCTGAATTCTGTTTATGCGTATGAATACTTGAGCTGCAATAGCTCGTTGTTCTTGAACAAATAAAAACTCACCAGAAGAGCACCGGAGACAGATCTGGTATGATTTAAAAATCATGCGGAAAATACCAGAACTGAATCCTATATTTTAAAACAGCTCAAACAGATTTATGTACAACATAAATCTGTTCGAGACTCGTGCTTGTGTGCTGCTGAAATGTTATGTGATGCTAAGTGCTGAATTCTGTTTATGCGTATGCTAAAATATAAGCAACTGCTGAACTGTAAACATGTATGCGTGCTAAGTAAATACTGAATGAAGAACACGATACTCAGCA
>KQ992383.1:46124-61528 GCA_001598015.1 Dorcoceras hygrometricum
ATTTACCAATGGTCGTTGATCTGATCGGGATATATGGATTGAAAGGACCGTACAGTACGCTAATCACGACCGCCTGGTTTTTGCAGGCACTATCAGTGATACCTAGGGGATCATGGGGCGATGTTGCTAGACGCTTTACCATGATCCGTTGGGTAGGTCCGGAATTGTGATTCCGGAGCCACAATGGTTGTGGGCCCACGGCTAGCTGTATCCCTGAACCATTGAGGGTCACACAAGTACTGGATTCGAAACTCCCACACGGATACTCAGCTCAATGTGTTGAGCACGAGAAGAGGATTTCGGGAAGTATGACTTCCTAAAAGTCAACAGGGGTCAAACCGGGGTTGACCGCTGTTGAGGGGCAAAACGGTCTTTTTGCACTGGGGTTCTGAAAAATGGTTTTTCAGATCATATTATTCAGTTTCGGAAACTGAGTCGATCCGTCCGATCTGATCGGCGATCGGAGTTACGGTGAAGTCTCAGTGTTGGAGATGAACTGAATGTTCATCGTTGGACCCGGGCCCGTTGGGCCGGTCCAAGTCCAACACTTTATTTAATGTGATTAAGAGACTAAACCAAAACAATAAGTGACATAACTCTAACCCTAAACCTAGAGCATAGCCGCCCTCCCTCTCCTCTCTCTCGACCGCCGCCGCCGCCCCCTTGAGCCGCCGCCGCCGCAGCGTTGTCGCCGGAAATTTGTTTCCGGCCAACTTTCCGAGGAGAATCCGATCGTGCTGATCTCGTCAGGACTTCTAGTGCAGTCTGACGAAGGAGTTTTAAATCTGGTCGTGGACCGGATTGACGAATCTACCGCAATCAACCGAGAAGCGCCGGGTTCTTGAAACACCGGTTGGAGCCAGGCACAAGTGCCAGACAGGTAACTCGTTGAAACACCCTATGTATGATGATGCATATGTTTGTTTGACTATTCGTATTGATCGCATCCCGGTAAAATTTTTGTTCTTCCGCTGCCTGCCGGGGTGCGGATCCGGACCAATTCTCCAACAGTAGTTGCACCAACTTCGTCTCTCAACTGGACGAACTCACCAACACACGCACGAACACTTCTTCAATTGGAGTTGCCTCGAATATATAGCCTCTGTAGAAATTCTTCCCGTTGGATAGCTTCCAAAACGGTTCAGCGCTTCATATGGCTATTTTGTCTTCTTTCTATTTCAGTGCAACGCTCCTCTGTAAAGTACCGACAGGGGAACAGTACTTGCGTCCTTTTCTTTTGCAGGCTTCTTGTCGCTTTCGCCATTTGAATTGAGCTCAGCAGTTGACATCCATCTTTGATAATTCTTCGAAAGTTGTCAACTACATTCTTCAACTGCTGCGCTTTGCTTCTTCAACGATTCTTTGCGCCTGGATTTCTTGCGACTGGACACTGTAGCTCGCGACTGAATATATATAGCAACAGCTGATTCAAATAAGCTCTCGACTGGATGCTGCTGTTGCTTGCGTCTGGTATTCATGTCGACTGGATGCAAAGCTTGCGACTGGTAAATCTTTGCGTTGCGACTGCTGAATAATCAACACAAAGTCTTCCTGCTGAATCTTTATCGCAAGAGCAAAACGCTGTCGTATCAACTTATGTAAACGACATCGTTTTGCTATCGCTATCTCCAAATAGCATCTGCTGATGAACAGTAGCTTGCGACTGCTCTTTCAAACCATCTGCTGAATATGATGACATCACCGATGACGTCATCAACGCTAATCCATCTGCTGAATCTCAACACGACGTCGCTTCATCTTTTGCGCTCCGCTTTCATCTGCTGATAGCCAACTGCTGATTGTGATGACATCAAGGCTGATGTCATCACAGCTCATTCCATATCTAGCGCATCTCTTCTTATCTGCTGAATCTTCATCTGCTGAACACTGTAGCTTCCTGCTGAACTTCTTCGTTCCAGCTCCATCTGCGCATCTTCTTAGATTCTTGCTTCTTGAGTAGCGACTGTTGATAGATTCATCAACAGTACTTATAATTGCTACTGCTAACAGATTCGTCAACAGTAACTTGCGCATCTTCTTCTTCGCCATTTCTTCAGCAGACTCCTCAACTCATGTACCAGCTGGTTCACTTCGCTCTTTAGCGCTTGCAGCTGGTTGTTATCGTTTCAGCTGGTTCATCATGCTCCAGCTGATTCAACTTGGCCTTCGCCTGATTACGAACAGCTGATTCAACTTGGACGTCTCCATTGCTAATTCAACTGCCGATTCCATGAACACCAAACCATCTGCTGATTGTTTATATAGCGAACCAACGGCTGGACAAATATAGCTGCTGCTGATCGTCTTCTTCGTTCCTAAAACCTGTACGCTTAAATGGAATTGTTAGAAACACAATAACAGGTTTTGTGTAATTCAAAACTTAATCAGGATCTGTCAAAACTGATCCAACAATCTCTCCCTTTTTGATTTACACAAAACCTCAAATCAACGATACATGTTCTAACAATTCTCTCCCTTTTTGTGGGGAATCAAAAAGAGAGTGAACTGCTGGTCTTCCCATGTTTAAAATAAAAGCTCTCCCTACACTGTTTCAACAAAACAACGAAACAGCAGGAGTTTTAACTTTTAAAAACGAAAACAGCATTTGGGAAGCACCATATGCAACAATATATGTTTTTGAAAAACCGACGCTGATGCATTTGCTCAAATTAACAAAGACAGTGACGCCACTCTCCCTGTCTTTTATAACATGAGCTCAAAACATTTTAAAACTCAAAATTTTGCATCAGCTGGAATCCGCAAAACAGAACAATTTAAAACTCAAATCAGAGCATACAAATATTTCAAATAACACGTGCTACTGAGTTGCTTAAAATTATGAAGAACCAGTACAGAGAACAGCTCGGATTTTTCCTTCTTCTATCTCGCCCCATGTGCTTGTCACTGAGCCTCGCTCCAAGTGATATTATAGCACAACGAAAATAGAAGCTTGGCATCTGCCCGAGACTCGCGCATCCCGACAGTTCATCAAGCGAAAAACCGGTTCTACATAAAAACAGATCTGGCCTTCACAAAATAAGTTTCTCAAAACATTAAAAACATTAAAATCATAGCACATGTGTTTTAAAATCAGTGCTCGTTCAAGAACAAACCTGCTCTGATACCACTTGTTGGTCCAAAAATAGGATCAAAAAGATCAGCAGCCGCGCATTTGTTAAAAGGCTTTCAAAGATTTGCGCGCTGCTAATACTTGAGCTGCAATAGCTCGTTGTTCTTGAACAAATAAAAACTCATCAGAAGAGCACCGGAGACAGATCTGGTATGATTTAAAAATCATGCGGAAAATACCAGAACTGAATCCTATATTTTAAAACAGCTCAAACAGATTTATGTACAACATAAATCTGTTCGAGACTCGTGCTTGTGTGATGCTGAAATGTTATGTGATGCTAAGTGCTGAATTCTGTTTATGCGTATGCTAAAATATAAGCAACTTCTGAACTGTAAACATGTATGCGTGCTAAGTAAATACTGAATGAAGAACACGATACTCAGCAGGTTTGTTTATGGAAGTTCGGATATCAATATCCTACATCTCCCCTTCTTCCACCTCGGAAGGCTCCACTAGAAGATTTGATCTTACAACTGCGTGTACAGACCCAATCCCACAACCAGCAGCTGTGAGAACTCCTAGACTCCACAAATGCACAACAGCCGCAGGCTGTGTGACTGACTACATACACAAGAGTTTTACGTCCTCATGCTTGGACGGGAACTGTGAACATATTTCGAGATTCATTCACAAACAGATATGAACGAATCTCGATGTGTGAGATTGATACAATGAAATCGCTCAACTCTCTGTTTCTCACACACTAGGGAAATGCTCTACAGCAATCAACTCTCGTGAAAGCTCCTCTCTAATGGCGGTCGATTGCTTCGTCTATCTCTTCATTTTTCCCTCTGTTGGTGCACTGTATATTCAAAGTAATTCTACCACAGTATGTAGTTGCACCAACTTCGTCTCTCAACTGGACGAACTCACCAACACACGCACGAACACTTCTTCAATTGGCGTTGCCTCGAATATATAGCCTCTGTAGAAATTCTTCCCGTTGGATAGCTTCCAAAACTGTTCAGCGCTTCATATGGCTATTTTGTCTTCTTTCTATTTCAGTGCAACGCTCCTCTGTAAAGTACCGACAGGGGAACAGTACTTGCGTCCTTTTCTTTTGCAGGCTTCTTGTCGCTTTTGCCATTTGAATTGAGCTCAGCAGTTGACATCCATCTTTGATAATTCTTCGAAAGTTGTCAACTACATTCTTCAACTGCTGCGCTTTGCTTCTTCAACGATTCTTTGCGCCTGGATTTCTTGCGACTGGACACTGTAGCTCGCGACTGAATATATATAGCAACAGCTGATTCAAATAAGCTCTCGAGTGGATGCTGCTGTTGCTTGCGTCTGGTATTCATGTCGACTGGATGCAAAGATTGCGACTGGTAAATCTTTGCGTTGCGACTGCTGAATAATCAACACAAAGTCTTCCTGCTGAATCTTTATCGCAAGAGCAAAACGCTGTCGTATCAACTTATGTAAACGACATCGTTTTGCTATCGCTATCTCCAAATAGCATCTGCTGATGAACAGTAGCTTGCGACTGCTCTTTCAAACCATCTGCTGAATATGATGACGTTTGATGAACAGTAGCTTGCGACTGCTCTTTACAAACCATATCTGCTGAATATGATGACGTCACCGATGACGTCATCAACGCTAATCCATCGGCTGAATCTCAACACCACGTCGCTTCATCTTTTGCGCTCCGCTTTCATCTGCTGATAGCCAACTGCTGATTGTGATGACATCAAGGCTGATGTCATCACAGCTCATTCCATATCTAGCGCATCTCTTCTTATCTGCTGAATCTTCATCTGCTGAACACTGTAGCTTCCTGCTGAACTTCTTCGTTCCAGCTCCATCTGCGCATCTTCATAGCTTCTTGCTTCTTGAGTAGCGACTGTTGATAGATTCATCAACAGTACTTATAATTGCTATTGCTAACAGATTCGTCAACAGTAACTTGCGCATCTTCTTCTTCGCCATTTCTTCAGCAGACTCCTCAACTCATGTACCAGCTGGTTCACTTCGCTCTTTAGCGCTTGCAGCTGGTTGTTATCGTTTCAGCTGGTTCATCATGCTCCAGCTGATTCAACTTGGCCTTCGCCTGATTACGAACAGCTGATTAAACTTGGACGTCTCCATTGCTAATTCAACTGCCGATTCCATGAACACCAAACCATCTGCTGATTGTTTATATAGCGAACCAACGGCTGGACAAATATAGCTGCTGCTGATCGTCTTCTTCGTTCCTAAAACCTGTACACTTAAATGGAATTGTTAGAAACACAATAACAGGTTTTGTGTAATTCAAAACTTAATCAGGATCTGTCAAAACAGATCCAACACGTTGAACTGTGGATCTGTATGCTCAGCGTATAAAATCAACATCCATCTCCTAAACACATTTATAAGTTTCTAACAGAAAATAATTGTGAACCCGAAACAGTATACATATTTTCAAACCAACAATGACATGAACAATAACTAAAACTGAATATAACTCAGGCAAGCAATCACAGAACTGAAAGGGAACAATATATATACATTCATGGTGTAGCAAGAATTAGGTTTACTTGCCTTAACACTGGAGAAACACGAAACACAATAGGTCTCAACAGTGGGTCTCCTCAAGCACAACAACGAGCTTCCTATGGTTTTGATGAAAAATGAAGATTTTCTTGCAAATAATTGAACTTATAGTCCTCAAGTACCATAGGCATGGGAGTCTGATTGTAACAGGGAAAAAAACACTTGAGTAGGCATGGTGTACCATGCTTACTTTTCAAAATTTTAGTAAAAGTTCCCTGTCGCTATTTTAATTTGTAAAGGCGCTACACAAATTTGAAAAAGAGCCATCTCCCATCCAAAAGCATTTTATTTGCGAAATCTGAAAATCGCTCGTCTTGTGCTCGGGGTGACCTCTGATAATAAGAAATCTGCTTTCAAATAAACATACAAGCTAAAGTCTGTGATTCAAAAGGGTCCTTCAATTAAAAAGGACTATAGATTGTGGTCTTATGGATTTTGGGGTGCTACAACTCTACCCACCTAAAAAATTTTCGTCATCGAAATTTACTTACTGAACAAATCTGGGTAACGACTATGAATATCAGCTTCTGCTTCCCACGTGCTCCTCGTTCGGTTTGGTTAGACCACTGAACTTTAACCATAGGGATTCTACGGTTCCTTAGTTTCCTAGTTTCTCTAAGAAGAATATTCTCGGGTCTTTCTTCATAACTCAAATCTGGTGCTAAATTAATTGGCTCGGGCTTAGTATATGTGACGGGTGGGGAACATACTTCCTCAAAGCTGAAACATGGAATACATTATGCACTGAAGACAGATGTGGTGGCAATGCTAATCGATAATTCAACGTTTCTATTTTGTCCAGAATCTCATAAGGACCAATATACCTGGGACTCAGCTTTCCCTTCTTACCAAAACGCATCACTCCCTTCATTGGAGCTATTTCAAGAAGACGTGATCACCAACATCAAAATTCAGCTCCCGCCGTCTATGGTCTGCATAACTCTTCTGTCTGCTTTGAGCAGCTTTCATCCTTCCCCTAATCTTTCTAACAGCTTCCACTGTTTGCTCTACCAAATCTGGTCCTAAACCTTCTCGCTCTCCTACTTCATCTCAATGAAGAGGTGTTCTACATTTGCGACCATAAAGAGCTTCGTATGGAGCCATCTGTATCGACGCTTGGAAACTGTTGTTATATGCAAATTCTACCAACGGTAGCTTCAGATCCCAACTTTCTGAGAAGTCTATAATACAGGCTCTGAGTAAATCTTCTAAAATCTGAATCACCCTTTCTGATTGCCCATCAGTCTGGGGGTGAAAAGCCGTGCTAAAAGTCAACCTTGTGCCTAAAGCTCTATGTAAACTCTTCCAGAAAGCCGACGTAAACTTGGGATCTCTATCATATACTATCAAAATTGGAACACCATGAAGTCTTACTATCTCTTCACATATATCTCCGCGTATCTACTCACGTCATATGTTGTCTTTACTGGTAAAAAGTTAGCAGATTTTGTGAGTCTGTATACTATAACCCAAATAGAATTATATCCTGGGTAGTCCTGGGTAATCCAATCACAAAATCCATAGCTATGCATTCCCACTTCTACTCTGGAATAGGCAACGCCTTCAGCATCCCTGCTGGTCTTTGGTGTTCAGCTTTCACCAATTGGCATGTTAAACACTCAGAGACAAATCTGGAAATGTCTCTCTTCATTCCCGGCTACCAATATAACTTTTGAAGATCCTTATACATCTTAGTACTCATGGGATGCACAGAGTATGGGGCCGTATGGGCTTCCGCCATCAAATCTGATCTCAGGGTGTCTACTTGGGGCACCCACATCCGGACATGAAATTTGACTACTCCTTCTTCTGAAAAATAGAGGTTGCTGCCTCTCTCTCTCTATCTTGTTTCACACACTTCTGAAGTTTCTCATCCTTCAACTGTCCCTCACGAATTTGGTCTATCATATTCGAGTGAATGGTGAGATCTGCCAAGGTCATAGTGCTATCCATGGGTACTAACTCCAACTCAAACTTCTCAATCTCATAAGCTAATGGCCTCTGGACAATTAGCTGGGCTAATCCAACAGATTTTCGACTTAAAGCATCAGCCACTACGTTGGCCTTTCCTGGATGATAGCTGATGCTACAATTGATCTTCACTAGTTCTAGCCATCTCCTCTGCCTCATATTGAGTTACTTCTGGGTGAAAAAGTATTTGAGGCTCTTATGATCCGTGAATATCTCACACTTCTCCCCATAAAGGTAATGTCTCCAAATCTTCAAGGAAAACACTACTGCTTCCAGTTCTAAATCATGTGTGGGATAATACTTCTCATGGTTCTTCAATTGTCTAGAGGCATAGGAGATCACTCTACGGTCCTACATCAATTCAGCACCTAAACCCAACTTGGACGCAACCGTGTAGATAACAAACTTTCCTTGATCAGATGGCATGGTTAGCACAGGGGCTTCGATCAGCGCTTGCTTCAACTTCTCAAAGCTGAATTGACATTCTGGAGTCAATTCAAACTTAATCTGCTTTATAGTCAGCGAGGTCAAA
Source organism: Dorcoceras hygrometricum (assembly GCA_001598015.1). Taxonomy (NCBI): domain Eukaryota; kingdom Viridiplantae; phylum Streptophyta; class Magnoliopsida; order Lamiales; family Gesneriaceae; genus Dorcoceras; species Dorcoceras hygrometricum. The sequence goes on from KQ992383.1 coordinate 54,299, forward strand.
GGAACAACTATCTTCGAAAATCCTTTAATAAAACGCCTATAGTATCCTGCTAACCCTAGAAAGCTCCTAACTTCCGAAACCGATTTGGGAACTGGCCATTCTCGCACAGCTTCCACCTTTGCTGGGTCTACCTCCAATCCATCCTTAGATATGATATGTCCTAGGAAGGCCACTTTCTTCAACCAAAAATCACATTTACTGAACTTGGCAAACAACTGCTTATCCTTTAAAACCTGAAGCATCGTCCTCAAATGGTTAGCATGCTCGAATCTGGTCTTGGAATACACTAAGATGTCGTCGATGAACACGACTACAAACTGATCCAAAAATGATTGGAAAACTCTATTATTCAAATCCATAAAGCTGAGGGGGCTTTAGTAAGTCCAAAATGCATTACTAGGAACTCATAGTGACCATAGCGTGTTCTAAAGGCCGTCTTATAGACATCTGCTGGTTTAATCTTCAATTGGTGATAACCAGACCTCAAATCGATCTTAGAAAAGACTACTGATCCCTTCAACTAATCAAACAGATCTTCAATCCTAGGAAGGGGATATTTATTCTTAATGCTCAGCTTATTCAACTCCCTATAATCTATACACAACCTCAAACTCCCATCTTTCTTCTTGACGAACAAAACAGGGACTCCCCATGGTGATGTACTCGATCTGATAAATCCTTTATCCAATAATCTTGTATCTATTCCTTTAACTCTTTCATTTCTGATGGAGCAAGGCGGTAGGGTGGTCTAGAAACTGGTGCTGCTCCTAGTATTAAATCGATTGTAAATTCTAGTTCTCTATCTGGGGGTAGTCCATGTATATCCTCTGGGAATACCTCAGGAAATTTGTTTACTACTTCCACATCTAAAAGTTGGGGACTACTACTTGATGCTGAAGATGACAGGCTTGCCAAATATCATACCCCACCTTTCCTTAAACAACTTTGAGCTTTAAGAGCTGAAATAATGCGAGGAATCTCATATATGATTGGCCTCAAACGAAACCAGTCTCCTCTTGGGGTACCACTATTCTGAGCTTGAAATCTATTACTACTCCATATCGGGTTAACCAATCCATCCCCAAAATCATATCAAACTCGGGCATCGGTAAAACAATCAAATTGGCAGCAATCAAATGCCCTTGGAATCTAAGTTCTAAATCTCGAAACAAGTCATGGGATACTAGCTCTTCTCCAGAGGGTATCGTTACACAAAATCCTATAGTTACGTGGTTAGGTCTGATAGGTAACTTCTTAGCAAACTCTGCTGCTATGAATGAATGAGTAGCTCCTGAATCTATCAAAGCTAAAGAGGATAAACCAGCAATAAAAATCTTACCCGTAACCACCGTAGAATCTGGGTTGGCCTACTCAGCTGTCATCACAAAAGATCTACTGGTCACCAGCAGCTTTGTCTTTGGGCAATTCTGTCAGGCCTCGTGCACAATACAGAGTTAAACCACGCAGAACAATAGCGGAAGAATGCAAAAGTGGCTTAAAATTTTCGCTTTGGCCTGACGATTAAAACATATAATTTAAAATACAACAATACTTAAAATATCCCAATTTACCAAATCAATTCAGTACAACAATACAACATTAAAACACATATCAAGTACCAAAACAACATCTACTCCACCGTGAGCCTAGCTCCCTCCCACCAGAGCATAGCATCATCTCTTAACATATAAATCGCACATCTAGCCCTCTCTAAATCTGGCATCTGTAGATACTCAAATATCACCTCCATCGATTTTATCCAGCTTTCTGCGACAAACGGATCTGTTGAGCCACAGAATTCTCTTGGCTTCTGTCTTCGAAATCTTTCCTGAGGATCATCATGACTTGGTCCTCTATTACTCGAAGATTGGCCATTACCTCTGCCTGATTGTTCTACCAACAACCTTAGAAGCTGGGCAATGATAGCGTTACTATCGGGACTGGATTCTTCAAAAGGGGTGTTTCTTCTTCCTCTTCCCCGACTAGACATCTTAATCTGTAGCCCGCAATCCACCACATAATAACATCAGAACATGCTACAATAAAAAAGATACATGCTCTAAAACATAAAGGAAACTCACAACTCCGGAGAAACGATCGACGAAACCTGTCCCAACTGGAAATGTGTGTGTTTATCTCTGGACCATGCTCTGATACCAAGTTTGTGGCGCCCAAACCCCATTGGGGCCAAGGAATTGAATAAAAAGATATACAAAAAAAATATTGAAGGGGTGAAATAAAATGTAGCAAGCTGTATTTTCTTGCTAAAAAAAATCAAATTTCAAACAGTTGGCGCCAAATAGTAACTTCAAATTCTTAGTACAAAATGCAATTGCGATATTTGATAGGATCAATATGGTTCGAAATCAGCTGCAGGAGTTCAGAATGGGGGGTTGAATGAACTCCTACTGTTTTAAAATTTTCGAAACCCTTAAAACAATTTTACAAGCGCCTTGCTTAACTTAAATCCGAGTTACCAGATTTAAGGTATCTCAGTTTAGCCGCTGATCTCTAACAAATATTGTGCGGAAATAAGCCAATCGATCAGTGAACAGTAAAACGATAAATAGATGCGTTAAATAAAATATTAGGGTCAAGAGTTTGTTTCTGGAAGTTCGGATATAAATATGCTACGTCTCCCCTTCTTCCATTTCAGGAAGGTTCCACTAGAAGATTTGATGGATTACAGGCCTTCTGCAAAACACCCAGTCACTGAGCCTGGCTCAAAGTGAACTCCTAGCAACATCACAATCTAAAGCGCAGACGCAGCTGCTGGTTTTACAAGTGAATGAAATTTTTCGAACGGCTTTTAAGGAGCACGTTCGTTACAGACTAAAATGATATAACAATGAATACAATGCTATGAGACTGTAAATCCTCTGATTTCTTTTACAAGCAAATCAATTCAGCTAATGTGAATCAGAGGATGACTCGAAGGTATTTCTATGAATATCAGCGGTTGTTTTTCTTCGAGTGTTTGAGCTTTTTGAAAATGGCTTCAGTAGAGTATAAGCTCGAGAAAGGTTGAGACTCAAAATTAGAAGAGTAACGGCAAGTAAACAATAGCGAGAGAGAGAGAGTTCTTCAATCCAAACTTCTGCTATTTATAGTCTTCGATCTCAACGGTCATTAATTTCTTCAAAGGCAACAAAATCTCCTTTTGAATTTCTGTCAATTCGTACGCCGTAAATCCTGCTCCCGGCAATCCACATTTGTAACAAACATTCTGTCCAACTCTGCAAGGACCAGGGTGGTTCTTCTGACACTTAGTACACACTGGCCTATTGCTGATAGCGGAAACTGCTTTAATAGGTTGAACAGGTAGAGACTTCTGCTCCTGGGGTCATTGCTGGTTCTTGTATGGTTTCTTGGATAGCCTCTGGTCCTTCTGCTGGAAGACTTGCCTCTTCAGTTGTCGCACTTCCATCACAACCTTCCAATCTTGATCAGCTCTGAGAGCTTTATCCACTGCGCTCCTATAATCCTTGGGTTCCACTAGCCTAACATCATGTCTGAGTGTTGGCTTTAATCCATCGACAAAGTGTCACAACTTCTCCCTAGGATCTGCTCCAATCAACGGCACAAAATAACACCCTCTCTCAAACTTCCAAACATACTCTTGGACAGACATGTCCCCTTGCTTTTTATCATTAAAAATTCTCTGTTCAACTCCGATCGCTTGTCCTCGGTAAAATATTGTTCGAAGAAAACTCTCTTAAATTCTTCCCAGGGAAGGTTCGTTACATCCACCGTGAGCCTAGCTCCTTCCCACCAGAGCATAGCATCATCTCTTAACATATAAATCGCACATCTAGCCCTCTCAAAATCTGGCATCTGTAGATACTCAAATATCACCTCCATCGATTTTATCCAGCTTTCTGCGACAAACGGATCTGTTGAGCCACAGAATTCTCTTGGCTTCTGTCTTCGAAATCTTTCCTGAGGATCATCATGACTTGGTCCTCTATTACTCGAAGATTGGCCATTACCTCTGCCTGATTGTTCTACCAACAACCTTAGAAGCTGGGCAATGATAGCGTTACTATCGGGACTGGATTCTTCAAAAGGGGTGTTTCTTCTTCCTCTTCCCCGACTAGACATCTTAATCTGTAGCCCGCAATCCACCACATAATAACATCAGAACATGCTACAATAAAAAAGATACATGCTCTAAAACATAAAGGAAACTCACAACTCCGGAGAAACGATCGACGAAACCTGTCCCAACTGGAAATGTGTGTGTTTATCTCTGGACCATGCTCTGATACCAAGTTTGTGGCGCCCAAACCCCATTGGGGCCAAGGAATTGAATAAAAAGATATACAAAAAAAATATTGAAGGGGTGAAATAAAATGTAGCAAGCTGTATTTTCTTGCTAAAAAAAATCAAATTTCAAACAGTTGGCGCCAAATAGTAACTTCAAATTCTTAGTACAAAATGCAATTGCGATATTTGATAGGATCAATATGGTTCGAAATCAGCTGCAGGAGTTCAGAATGGGGGGTTGAATGAACTCCTACTGTTTTAAAATTTTCGAAACCCTTAAAACAATTTTACAAGCGCCTTGCTTAACTTAAATCCGAGTTACCAGATTTAAGGTATCTCAGTTTAGCCGCTGATCTCTAACAAATATTGTGCGGAAATAAGCCAATCGATCAGTGAACAGTAAAACGATAAATAGATGCGTTAAATAAAATATTAGGGTCAAGAGTTTGTTTCTGGAAGTTCGGATATAAATATGCTACGTCTCCCCTTCTTCCATTTCAGGAAGGTTCCACTAGAAGATTTGATGGATTACAGGCCTTCTGCAAAACACCCAGTCACTGAGCCTGGCTCAAAGTGAACTCCTAGCAACATCACAATCTAAAGCGCAGACGCAGCTGCTGGTTTTACAAGTGAATGAAATTTTTCGAACGGCTTTTAAGGAGCACGTTCGTTACAGACTAAAATGATATAACAATGAATACAATGCTATGAGACTGTAAATCCTCTGATTTCTTTTACAAGCAAATCGATTCAGCTAATGTGAATCAAAGGATGACTCGAAGGTATTTCTATGAATATCAGCGGTTGTTTTTCTTCGAGTGTTTGAGCTTTTTGAAAATGGCTTCAGTAGAGTATAAGCTCGAGAAAGGTTGAGACTCAAAATTAGAAGAGTAACGGCAAGTAAACAATAGCGAGAGAGAGAGAGTTCTTCAATCCAAACTTCTGCTATTTATAGTCTTCGATCTCAACGGTCATTAATTTCTTCAAAGGCAACAAAATCTCCTTTTGAATTTCTGTCAATTCGTACGCCGTAAATCCTGCTCCACCAAGAGGCAAGTCGCACAATTTCAGAGCAAATTTGGCGTCGTTCCATATTTGTGCAAACATCGTAAACCGCCCTCTGATATAATGTACTATTTACCTAGAATAGTAATGATACTGTTCCCTCAATTAAAGCACATGTACGATTCAATCTCCACCTTTGATTTCCTCTGATATGAACGTTTGAATCGAGCGAGCATTATGCATCAACTGATTACTTGTACCTCTGAAAGATATGCAACGGCTGATGGCTTCAATGTCCAAAATTTATGCACCAGCTGATCACTATAAGTGTCTCCCTTACTGCTGGTTACAACGATTAAGAGAAGCAGCGACTGGATCAAAAGAATACTGTGGCCATCTGTTGATTTTCCTTAAAGAAAACACCTGTTGAAATACCAATGCAATGTCCAACGACTGAATCCTAGCGCTAGTTCAATACACTGTCGTTTCAACTTATCTGAACGCTGTCGTTTCAACTTATCTGAACGCTGTCGTTTTGCAATTCTTAACAAAATACGCTAACTCTTTAAAGCTTGCGCCTGCAACTAAAGCAACTGTCGGCTGATATGCCCTGGAAGAATCTACCTGCTGGTTACCTCTAAAAAGTCCAACTGCTGAAAACAAACCAACGACTGATTGTTCCAACGGCTAATAAAAGTTGATAACTGATTAAGAATCTTCCATCTGCTGAAATCCTCCGAATATATCAACTGCTGAAAATCAACCCATCGACTGATGTTCTCCTGTAAAATTCACCGGCTGGTTTTCCAGTAGCAACTAGTCTTATTTTGTTATCACCAAAACTAATAAATTTTATCCTAACAATTGCGCCCTTTTTGGTGATGACAAAACTTAGCAGCCGAGATAAATGAATAGGAAAAAATAAATTGCACAACGACTGCTGAAATTCAAATTGCATTATCTGAAGAATTGTACATAGGAGTTGTACAAAAGATCACTAAAGATTCTATCCTAACACATCATCTTCTCCTCTTATAAGATCCACTTCCACTTCTGCTCTTACTTATCCTTTCTCTTTCTCTGGCTCTATCAGCACACATAAGCCTCTCCAGAATGTTTCTCTGAGCATTGTCAATGTCTCTGTGTGGAATGTCCTTTTTTCTAACAATATCACCACCACCACATGTATTACCACTTCCTCTGTTTTGATTATCAGGTGGTGAGCGGCTGCTACTTACTTCCACCTTTTTGTCATTACCACCACGGTTGATATATGCAACGAGTTCGCTCAGTTGGTCGGTAACAACATTGAGGTTCTGCTGTGCTTGAGCACTAAAATCCAATAAATCATGGCGAGTAGCAGCCACTTGCTCTTCCAGAGATGTGACTTTAGCATTAAGCTACTGGTGATTCTCCCTGACCACCCTCCGGACATCAACTACATCAAGAGCATTAGAGGCAATCTGAGTGCTCAACTTCTTGTGAGATGACTTAATATCCATCGACATGAGATTTCTTTGATCATTTGAATCTCTGCGCAACGCCCCAAGTACTCTATCCTGTGCATCGAGGCGTGCGGTAAGGTTCTTCTCAAGGTGATGGGGGTGCAATAACAGTGTGTCTTTGTGCTTGGCACCATCATCTATTTCACTAATTTGTTCTATTGAAGCTCGCAGCTGGTTTAAGGCCTTTGTAACATCTGGAATAGGAGCAGCTGGTAGAGAGATTGAAGCAGTAGCAGCAGTGTCCTGATCAGCAAAATCCATTGAAATGTCGTCTGAAGTGGAATCAGAAGAAGAATGCTCATCTATCAACTGTACAATCGGAGCAACTGAGACTGTATTCTGTGCAAGCTGGACACCTCTCAAAATGGTTCTCTCAGAAGCAATAGACGCAACAAAACTGCGAACATCCTCTGTATGCAACCGACTGAATAAACTGTAATCAATAAACACGGTA